>MEJB01000030.1:51214-70824 GCA_001752375.1 Rhazya stricta | reverse complement strand
ACACCTATTAGTACTACATTACTTCCTATGGTCAAATTAATGTCTGCTTTCTATTTTTGAATTATCCTATGGAGTCAAATAATTACATAAATGTTCTTCCCAATGGACCTCTTTCCTCTTATAGTAAACCGAAAGAACCGTTGCGCTTTTCACGAGCTTCGATCGCTGCAGTTAKTCTCGTGAAGAGATGCTCTCTCTCTGCACGAGTTCACTTTTTCGTCGCTTTGCCGACGTAGCACTACTTTTGAGCCGTGTCCCTGGTCTCGCAGACCAGAAGTCATGGGGGCTCTTTCTTTCTTGGTCAACCCTATTCTTTTTATTGTGATTAAGGAAATAAAAATGCATTTCTATTAGTAATATTTTGGGTTTTTTTTTAAAGATAATCATAATTATGCGATCCCAAGGTTTGGCCTGATCGATTTTTGCTTATTCAGTTCCTATTTCATTTTCGCCCAAACACGTGTGCTCGTGATGTTTCCGGTTGCTGTCTACTGTGTATCATATTATACTCGTGCCAATGACTCGATCACGTAGTTGGTCTTCTTGGAGACAAATTTTCTTTTTGCTAATTTGTTTTTCCTTATTAAATTCGATTTAGGGTTTCTCATCTTTGCTTTTTAGTTTGTTTTGATTGGTTGAAAAGTAAGAAAAAGTTATTTATCTTTTTCCRTTTTCAAGATAAACCTTTTCTTGCTTGAGATAATTCATGGAACAATTAATTGGTTGATAATAAGAGCATTTTATGGTTGGATTTGATTTAATTTTCTTCATTCATCAAATCAAATTAAAATTCAAAGTCACAGAGAGGAGAGAAAATTCACTAATGAAAAATGTAATTACATGAGTAGATTTGCATGTCGAAGCTCACTACTCTAGATCCCAACTCCAAATTTCTTACAATATATATAAAGGTCTTATTAGAAAAAATAGGAAAATCATTTTGATTAAGAATTACATAATTCTAATTGAAATTTTTTTTATCTAACTTTAATTAGGAAAGATAAATTTCTAATCCGACTTGAATTAGATCCATTAGTTGAACCATAAGCTTCTCTTAGTTTAGAACAAATAGGATTCAGGTTATCGAACTCTAACAATTCTAATCTTGATACGAATTTCATAATCAACATTTAACTAACACAGCAAACATGTCTTTGCTTCTACCATACAAGCCCCTAAAGGCAAAACTCAACAATCAACACCAACCAAGTTTACTCAAACTTGGCTAAAAGAAGCATCTTAGAAATTATATAAATAGAATTATCATGAGTACTAATTTTGCTCACAACAATATCACAAAAATCAACAATATCTCGCACTAAGTGGTATGACACATCAATATACTTTATCCTCTCATGATACATCTAATCTTTCGTGAGAAAGATTACATTTTAGCTATCATAAAAAAACTATGGTAATCTACAGATCTTTACTGAGTTCTCTAAACAATCATTTCAACCAAATAGTTTCTATGCATGCTTCAGTAATCGTCATGTACTCCATTCTAGTAGTGGATAATGCTACTATAGTCTGGRAGGTAGCTTTCTAATTGATGGCAAACCACCAAAAGTGAAAACATACCTGATAAGTCATCTTCTCCTATCAAGGTCCCCAACATAACCTAAATCAACATATCCAATAACTCAATCTCTAGTCTTCCCAAAATGCAGGCAAAATTGGTAATTCCACACAAGTATCTCAAGATTCACTAAACTGTTTCAGATACTCCTTACTAGGATTCGTCATGTATCTACTAACCATACTAACAACATGTGATAGACATGAGCAAATCATAAYATACATGAGAAATTCCACTCAACTAAAGTATGGAACCCAAGATATACRCTCAACCTTGTCTTCAAATAGATCATATGCTAGTTTGAAATGAGCCGCCAATGAGTTACTTAAGGGCTTAATATTTTGCATCTTAAACTTGTAAAGGACATCTTCAATGTATCCCTTTTAACTTAGAAATAAGTTACCCACCTTTCTATCTCGATGAATTTCCATCCTAACTATATTCTTTGTGACTCCCAAATATTTCATCTCAAACTCTTTATTAAGTTGGGTCTGAACCCTCTTGATTTCATCTTTATATTTGGTTGTTATCAACCTGTCATTGACATAGAGAAGAACGTATACATGTGAAGTATCAACATTTTTTTTAAAGTAAACATAACTGTCATGCCTACTTCTTCRAAAATCATATGTTGTCATAAATGAATCAAATCTTTTATACCACTGTTTCAGAAATTGTTTCAAGCCATAGAGAGACTTCTTTAACAAATACACATGGTCCTCTTTTCCTGAGATTATGAAACCTCCTGGCTGCTGAATGTAAATGTCCTCTTCAAGTTCTCCATGTAGCAATGCTGTTTTCACATCCGATCGGTCCAATTCAAGATCTTGCATGGCTGCAATACCAAGCAAAGCTCGAATCAAACTATGTTTTATAGCTGGATAGAACATGTTTGTGAAGTCTACATCTGGAATCTGATTGTAGCCCTTTGCAACTAGTCTTGCCTGATATCTCACTTACTTGACTCTTGMTGTTCCTTCCTTCCTTTTAAAGATCCATTTACAAGGAACAACTTTCTTAACTTTTGGCAGTTTCATTAATTCTCATGTTCCATTGTTATGTAGGGATTCTATTTCTTCATGCATAGAAATTATCCATTTGATGTAATGACCACAACTAACTGCCTCTGTATATGAAGAAGGCTCTTCATTAGTCTCAAAATTTTCGGCCACATTCAAAGCATATGCAGCCAAATCAGACTCCCCAACTAATATTTCTTTTAGCTCTATCCTTAGCCATCAAATACTAAGATGGCTCTACTGATTATGAAAAAGTAGCAACAAGTTCCTGTGACGTAGATTGAGATGTGGGTTATAAACTAACTTCAAACTCGACATGCTTATTTGTTCTATGTCGCAACTTGTCAGAACAGTTTTTAGAAGATAGACCATTAAGCATTGGACTCACCTGTTTATATGTGCTCTACTGTAGCTTGTTAGAACAGTTTTTAGAAGACATACCATTAAACATTGGAGATTCATTAAAAATGATATTTCTACTAACTATGACCTTACGATTATCTTCGATGCTTTGACTATAAAACCTTGCAACTTTCATATCCCAACCACAGTCTTTTACAACACTATGCATAGAGATCTTACAAGAAGAAAGGGAAACACATTCTAATTAGGAGTTACCTAATTCTAATTGAAACAACTTACCTAATTCTAATTAGCAAGCAAATTATCTAATATAATTTGRAAAGATAAAATTATAATTAACTTGGATTAGATTCATTCGTTGAACATGAGCTTCTTTTTAGGTCGGGTCAAATAGAATTGGAGTCACGAAACTCTAATATGTGATTTAATATGAAATTCGATTTATTTATGGTACATCATATTTGTCAATAAAATTAATATCTATATACTAAATTCAAAGAGGCTAATGTTTACAATTTGATAAATAGCCTTTAGAATCTTACATGAAAATAGATAGTCTTACAATTTTACAACAGAAAAAATGACTTACGTATAACCTTTCCAATGACTAGTATGGATCTACCAACAGTTTAACTTTGTCGTCAATCCAAAGAGCATCGGACATGTGGAAAGAGCAGAAGTAAAAGCTTCATTGCGATATTAGGTAGAGGGTCAATTTGGAATTGCTATTGGGGAAAGCATTGTTGAGGAAAGTGTTGTACAGTAAGGGATGTTGTCCCAATAAGCTATTTGTAGAGTGTTTAATAAAACTATTGATTAAAGCTAGTTTAGCTTGCAAAATGACACAAAAGGATATTTTCATAATATATTCTTATTTACAAAGGATAAAGAATTAAAATTACATTTTATTTAATTTAATTAGTCGATACTATTACAATTAATAAATTATTACCTTTTATTTAATTTAATTAGTTAAATACTATTACAATAGGTAATAAACTAACAAAAATATCATTGAATTCGTCCCAAAAAGTTAATACATTAAATAATCAAATGGTCTTTTTATTTAATATAATTAGTTAAATGCTATTAAAAATTAATATATTATTATCTGGTACGAATTAGGGGTAGAGCATGATGTTAAATTTATCATGTAGCATCTAACACCTGCTTTATGGGAAAGCATCAAATTGTAACTTTYTGTTAAAGCAGTTAAAAGCGCTTTTGAGGAAARCARATGAGTTTTACCAAATATTTTTAGGAGTACTTTTGCTTTGGCAATTGAAAAAAATAACTTTAAATGTATCTAGTGTCAAAAGAGAGAGGGGGGGAGAGAGAGAGAGAGAGAGAGAGAGAGATGTAGTATGTGGTAATGAAAAATTTGTTTTATCATCAGCTGTTATGCTCACGGAGTAACCATACAACATCACGATCGGGATGCTTTAGTGGAAGAAGTGATGCAGGTTCTGAAAGTCTTGTTGTTATACTGTAGGTACTCGTGTTTACAAGGCAGTTCAAGAGCGTCTTTTGAAGGGATAATGGCAGAACGTGAGTTTGCCGTTCCGCGCATATAATGTTTTGCATTTAGGTACTAGGCTTGTTTTGCTATTTGGTGCGAGGGAAAAAAGAACATTAGACTTTAAATGTATCTCATACCCTGCGTGGGTCATACGAGGAGAGGGGGGAAAGAGCAGAGAGAATTATGAGCGACTGAGAGGACGAGCAGGAGAGAGAGAGAGGAGAGAGAGAGGAGAGAGGGAGAAGAGATAGAAGGTGAGAGAGAGGTAGAAGGAAGTTTAATGCTTTTGGCCTATTAAGCATCAGGGCAATCCCCACTAAGATAATTATTTGGAGATAAAATATAATATTCAAATTCACTAGATCGTCGACTGAAAAAAAGATTTTCAATATAAAAGTCAACCTTGGTTTCATATTTTGTAAAACTAAGGATTGAAATGAAACCCAAATCAAAATAAAAACAATAAAATTAATTAATTTGATTCACTTTGATTTGGTTTGATCTGTTTGAATTTTCTTTTTCACTCCTAATTGGTAGAGGGCAAAACTCTTAACCTTGTGTTGATGGACCATTAATAGGCTTCTAAGCTCTTTAATCCTTAAACAGCCATGCAAGAAGTCAACGATTTGGAAATTGTTCTTCCCAAGACATGATATAAATTGTGGGATTTCTGTACCTTGTTCATAAGTTGTGTRTATTCAAGTAAATGCCAATATAAAACTAAGCAATCAAAATGTTGGCATCAATACTCCGCTTTTGAGTGTTCCATTCCCACGCTYGAGAAGCATGAGGAAGTAAGTAGTAGCTGCCTTCAAATTACCATTGTTCTCATTTGACAAAATTCTCGTGGTGCCTGTCTTGGATTGTTAGTGCTATTTGCGCATTGAAGAAGTCAAATTGAGCTCTCAGTTATCTTTGATTTAGGATGATTTCCTTTCTCCATTGAGGGTTCAGATACTAAACAATGGATCCTGCTAGTTCAATGCAAACACTCAGAAAATGTTCATACTTGATGCTCACTGCTTTCCCGTTTTATCTCTCATTCTACATGATATTGATGTCCTATATGAAACTAGACAACTGAATTGACGAACACTCGAAAAGAATTGTAATGCTTTTACTCCAAATTTTGCTCTGTTTCCGTTATCGAGGTTAAKTTAATCATGATTCTTTTGTCGAAACTAGGCAACCTTCAATGAACGAACACTGGAGAGCATCTCATGCTTGCTGCTAATCCCTTTTCGTTTCCTTATCGAGGCCGTTAATTTCCTTCTGATTTTGTTGGTCCATCTGACCACTTGAAGAAAATCTCCGWGCTTGCTGCAAATCCCTTTTCCTCGTCTTATTAATCATTGKTTTCTTACTCTAGAGTTGTTGAGTGCAAGTGGCGCATTTGACCCCAAAAAGACAGGTACTTTATCTTTTGGCTCTGCGGGAGAATCTAAGATTACCTACTTCGAAGCAGACAATTCAATCATACTGTGCAGAGATCCCCAATCATAAGCTTTGCAACACTTTCTTCTTCTTCTTGTTTTRTGGAACCGAATACCGTTAAAGGAACAGCTTCCACAGACTGCGGTTTGTCCCTAATATTGGGTGCATGAACTTCAAAAAAATTCATCACTATGCATTCTTCTTTTATGCTCTTGCTTTAGTAGGATGTTTCATACATCAAGTCGCATTCATTTGGYCAACTACCTTTACTAGTTGAAATTAAAAAAAAKTTGAACTGGGATTATTCTATACTGTGCTACTTAGTTGGGTGCCGAGTACTGATCGTATATGTAGTTCAACTCAAAACTTAGAAGAGGAGTTCCCAGTGATAACTTCGATTGCAGCAATTCACGGGGCTTTCCTGCATTCCTTGATCTCTTGAAACCGCGGCGATATCTCTAATCTTGAGGTAGAACAGTCACATAGCCCCTAGAATTCACAAGGTTTTGCTTCTTTCACGATCATGCTGAACTTTGAAGTTGATGAGAGAGCGCAACAAGGCAGCCGAATAATGATTAACCGTACAGCAACTGACTTAGCGTAGCGTGTCAAAAGCGAGGCCTAGTATKACTATAAACAGATTCCCTGGTGCATTCTGTCCACCCTTAACTTACTATCTTAATCAATATTTTCAACAAGGAAAAGAACACATCCTCCCATGTGAGCATCATGCAAATAGACCTTTAGACATAAGTTGATCCGAATTAAGAATGATTTTCAAGTAAAAATAGACAATTTGAGCCATGCTAAAGCAAGACAAAGGAAATCATTAGGCGACAAAGATGATAGAATATCATTCTCCATTTCAAATTTGCAGGCAAAGGTGAAAGGAGGCATGCAAAAGGCTGTGGTCACTAAATTTTCTGCGTATCTTGGACATGCTGAATGGTAAGTATCTTTCATAGTGATTCCTTGGTATAGTTGGTCAAAACTTTAGCAACCAAAAGATTCCTAYTTTCGTATACGACTGCCAATCACATTCAGACCTGCTGATGAACCACATGCACAAGGCGAAAAAATGCACAATCCTTACTGCATTCTTCTCTCCTCCTCAGTCATGGATGAATTTTTCTTTCAGCAAACATAGATTTTAAAACAGCAGACACATGCTTCCATGTGAGATGATGTTCATAAAACTCGGAGCTCTCTCTGCATTTTGATTCTGGAAAATTTGCAGCATCAGATGTTTTCTCTACTTGAGAACAAAAAAATGAACACAAAGATTTTGGTCAAACGGCTTCTTTGACTGGAATGAAGAGAGAGAGACACATGAAATCCAAATGCATTATTATTATGATTCTCTGTTCCACTGATTTCGTGATTAGGAATCTGCCAATGGACTCGATATTATTCCTAATTTTCTTCCTGGCACCATTCTTATATTAAAAAATACATCAAGAAGATAAAGAGTTCAAGAGGGGGATCGAATCAAAACAAAGCTATTAGTTTTCTGGATCCGGATTAGGCCTTTAGWTGTGTKATAATGGGCTAAAACCCAATTGCGCAGCATATGCAAACCCTTCCCGGTTCTTCCTCATCGACAAAGGATGGGCCTCAAGAAGACTGTTGATTGAAAGAAGAGAGTTGGGGCCTGCACGTAGAATATCAGAATAGGTTTATTTGAATAAAAATGTGAAACCTAAAAGCTCATAAAATAAATTCTGTCATTATTGATCCGCATATGATTAGCTGAAGRGCAACATTATCTTTTCTTGAAATTCCGGGCGAAATCGACCTTTTCTGATTCCTGGTCGATACTAGGTTAAACGAAAGATTTATTTTATAATATTTCAATTTGAATATTAAATTTTAATAATTTGATATGTAATATCTTAATATAATCATTCAGAATATTATCACAAATGAATTAAAAATCACTTAACATTAAGATATTACAAAATTAAATTATCAAAAGATGTTGAATTGTGCTGAGTTCAGTTATAAATTTTAAATTGCATTATTAAATATGACCTAAATGAATTTGTGATTTGAGAGAACTTTTGCATATGCTTTGGTGGTGGAGCAATGTAGAAGGATATGAGGAGCTTGTCACTCCGACTAGTGAAGTCCAACGTGAGATGTAGGAAAACCAAAGCATGAGTCGGCAGATTTGCAGATTTGCCAGATATTTGGGAGGCATTCTGGTCACAAACAAAACCATCGAATCATTCTCCATGATTGCTTTTCATGATAGAATATTACTCTTCAAACTGCAATTTGAATCTTTAAATTGATAACCATATTTTTCTTTTTCTCCCATCTCTATTCCTCCTTTTCCTTTTTCTTTTTATGACTATTTTTATGTACCATCAGCACAAGTTTAATAATATTTGTTAATAATTCTTAAGAATWTTTGGAACAGTTAACAAACGAATTATTATAAATCTSGTATTCGAATCTTATTTGTGATATATGATATCAAGAGAGTTTTAAAAAAATATTTTTTCAAATRAGAATATAAACATAATTTTATGTAGGCTTAGAGATCTTTTGTATATATCATTAGCATATCTATCTTGCATGGACTTATAAATAAATATAATTTAACATTTTTATAAATCTATAAGTTTTACATGATTTTATATGTGATTTGCCAAACTCAAGCTAAATTAGAGCCAAACTATATTCCTCTGTATCCCAGGAGAGAAAAACTCGAAAGTGTGAATCTAGTTATCTAAAATTTCTATAATTTGTTTACTTACACAATGCCTGCCTTGCCTTTGATGGGAAAAATCTACCCTTTCAGACACCTCAATATATTGCACAATGCTTGCTTTTACTTTCATTTATTTATTTATTTATTTATTTTGAGGAGATAATGTCATGCAATGGGGTTATATTTTTCCTTTTGTAATTAACATTTTAGATTTCCATTTATATCCTGAGCTATGAGTTAAATCTTTTATCATTATGAATATTCTTTGATCAGAAGAATCGAGAAGACGATAAAAAATCAAAGGTTGTGATTATTGTGACAACTTTTATACCTTTGTAACTGTCAACTTCCAAGTACTTTTAAATTGTATGCACAATATTTAACATTAACATTATCGATTATCGATCATTGATTAGTGGAGTATTTCAAGAAAATCATACCTTAATAAGCTTAATACGGAACATTTATTCGTATCAATTATACTTAATAACATACCTTAATAGCTTCAGATTTTGATATTCATCGGTTAAATATGGCTGAAGAATCAAACTATCTGGGTACATTAGTTTCTCGATCTCACATACAAATGTTGATCTTGGTTTGCTTGCAATTTTGGATTAGAAACATATTCGTTTTAGTGCCTAAATTGGGACAGGTAGGGTAACTCATTTGGTCTAAAGAACAATTCAGAATAGACAAATTTGTRGGGCAGATAATACCACGAAAGCATGAAAGCATGAAATAGATAAGCTTTGATTGAGTTACATGCAACGAGGAGAATTTTCCACACAAGTCGAAGTAATATCTCAGAAGGTCATCATCTTCATCATCACAAGGACATGCGATTTATKTCCAACGTAAACAGACGTAATTCTTTAAGCTCGCTGATGAATGCCATTAGACAGCTGCTTTGGCTTTTCTTTCATGTATGGAATCATCAAAACCAACTGTTGCTGCAAGTGATGTTGGCTCCTGCAGTTTTCTTCCTCAGCTTAGCAGATTTCACAAATCAAAACGCAGTTCATCTGAATAAATAAGATGAGAACAGCAGAAATGTTAAGAGAACCCTTACATACCGAGATTTATAAAGGTATTATGGAATTTAATTGACATACCTTCCCTGTTATATTTACATATATGTTGGTCTTTTGCTGTCTCTATGCATAAATAATAGAACCCTAAAAAGTTAAAAAACGTAGCACAAACGTAGATTTCATCCCTACATATCACGTTCAACACACGAACTCATGTTGAGTCAACGCAAAGAATACCACTGTAATTAAAAGAGAAAAGAAAAGGGAGAGAAASAGATAGCTAATCAGTACTTAWTTTCTTTTTCTTAAACTTTCGAAAAGGAAAAGAAAGCCTTACTACTTTTAAGATAGCCAGGTCTAACCTTAATTACCTGCCATTCCACRAAAACAAGAAAAACTCTCTACTACTTGACTCTGTAATTGTATAGGCTGTTGGTGAACCACACATATCCTGCAAGAATCCGTTTTTCTACGTATTTCCGTAGACTTATTGAAATAAATTGAGCGATGTATACAACAAGAACCTCAAAGCATCAAGAAACTTGTTATGCACTTCCAAAATACATGTAATTTGATAAATAGCACAAAGAGTTTAAAGTTGTTGGTGAAATATTTCAATCTTCCCTGATTATAAATCTTGCTTCTGAAATATATAGCCATTAATTGCCGCTGCAGCATCATCAAGATTCTCATATCAAAGAGCACTGGGATCGAGGGAAACGCGAATAACTATATATACTTCCTTCCCTAGCGACTCCATGAAACTCTAAAAAAGCTTTGTGAATCTTGATGATGCTCCATCCGCAAGAACTGACTGGAGTTTCAAGATCTTTACTTATCAGCAACCCCGATCCATGCAGTGATGGAAACTGGTAAAACAGAACAGAGAAGTCTTTGAGGAATCCTAAATAGAACCCTAACGGCAAAAGGTAAGGGAAGAAGTCGACCGAGCTTTCAAACTATGCAAATTAGTACTAAGAAKAAGAAAAAGATCTACCTCTTGGAAAGCTAGTTGGCTGTATCAAGGCATAACCTAGAATCAAACACTACAAACGAAGTACCAGAAAAACCTTAAACAGAGGAAAGGGCTTAGAGAAGGGCAGAGAAAGAAATAGGGATTAGGATGTGAGGTAACAGAACTTAAGAGGTGTGAGTATTTATAGAGTAGAACGAGAAGGGATGAGTATTGAATACGAGATACTAGGATTGGTTGGTGCCCGCGAATCTGTCAGTAGAGGAGAGAGGGAGAGAGAGCGGGAGAGAGAGAGAGAGAGAGAGGGAGAGAGAAAGAGTAGCAGAACAGTTGGCCATCGCAATCCTAGGTACCAAAATATATCTATATCTTTAATTCTTACTGGGTCTGATCAATTCCACAGATGTCAAGAGAATAATAGCCATCTGAGAATGGAAAATGAAAACTTACCCAGTAATGGTGGCGTTCAGGTTTGGAGGATATCTTACGTCCTCKACAAGCATTTTCAAACTAGGGAGAATTGACAGGCTGACTGAGAGTGAAAGTGAGACTAAGACTGAGATGTTGAGACCTCGTGAACTCTGATAKGGTTTTGAGGTTCCGTGTTGTGCCTCCACAATTTTCCACTTCTGTCATTTTAATCTTTCATTCGTTATTCAACCTATGAAGTATGTACCCTTAAACCAATGTTTCTCTTACAGTWACTAATGCCMTTCTAGTTCAGYAWTTTACACTACTCTCTCAAGACTCAAGTCCTAGTATCTACATCAATATTAACCAAATCCATTCMAATTTTCGTGAAAACGCGTGAAGTTGTAATCCAAACTCGTAACATATTCTAATATGACAAGAATTCGATTGCTATATCAGGTATGAATTAATTGACATTAATAAGTTTAACTACTCATTCTCATTTACAATGAGASAATCTCAACTTCAATCCTTCCCTTCTACCCACAAAATTTATCATTTCCTTTCTCACTGGCTACAATGWGGCTTTCTCTGAACTAGTCCATATGTACRAGGGCTCAACCTATAAAGGTTTCGTTCTGGATAGTTACAGTTTTGTTTGGATTTATTTTGTTTCCTGTAAAAAGAGAATATATGTCTTGCCATCTCGTGGCCTGCAAAGAACGATTTTGATCAGCTCTCTGCAAATACACAGAAGTAAAAAGATTTTGAAGAGTGGTTTGCAATATTCAAAGATGAGTACTTACTTTAGTACAAAAACTTAGGAAGTGATCTGCCAGCTTTATGATGTGGTTTTATTGCCTGTCTTAGGTTGTTGATTGCTTTCTTGTCAGATTTCAGAAATTGGCATTTCCATCTTTTTAAGAAAGCTGTCAGGCTTAATGCATCCATTTTAGTATTACTACCCCATTAACAAATTAATGTTATCTAAATCAATCAATTTTAGTCATTCTGTATTAATTAGCACTACATAGTTTTATCTCCTTCAATATTCTTCATCTTTTGGCCGGGCATTCTTTTACTTTTCCTGATAAAGTACAGTCTATACTGTCTTKGCTCATATGGATTCTTTGTTAGGCTTCAAAGAAAATGATGTCCATTGTTATTAGGTGTGCAATACCTTTAACGATTGAGTATCTTAGTCTTTGATTCATAAGGTTTAGTATGTCCAAGAAAAGGGTACGCACTTCAGCAAACTTAATGTTTAATCCCACAAAATGTCCATATTGATATATCTCTTTGTCCCTTTTATCCAATTACTTCTAAAGCTGTTGCAATAGCACATTTAACATGATGCTATGAATGTATGAAGGTAAGTAGATAATTTACTTTGTCTGTTATAACATAGAAGGGGAGGCGAAATAAAATTRTTAATCTTTTCATTTATCAAAGTATGTTACAAAAAGTTTAAAATTGGATAAAATTTCATACTTTCAAGTAAAAATCCTCTTGAAATGATCCTTAAGTTGAGACAAAAGCCAATTTGTTGGATTCATATAAAGGAAAATGCTTGGTGGCCCATAATATCATAGGGGACATTTATTGTCTTTTTACTTTTCTATTTTTATTTTTTAATGATGTTGAGCCACAAAAATTAATCCAAAAAGACTTTCCTTCATATGAATTATAWACACATTTTGAGTATAAGAGTCACAYAGATTAAGGAAAATTATCCCTTCACGAATCAAACTAAATACTTTTATACAGTTTGGTTATTCAAAAGAAACAAATTAACAAGTGTACCAAAACACTCATGAGAGCATGACGTACATAGTAAAGATAAAATTAACATATAGTGAAACACGTATTAGAATATCTAGAACATTTTAAATGATACCAATACTAGACCATGTTACTTTTCCAACCTCAATTTGACAACGTAATCAATTCCCTAACTTTTCCTACTATCTACTCATTCACATCCACTATAAAAATATATGATTACATATTTTTAATTATCTAAATAAATTAATGTAAATTCCTAAACTCTCAAGCGTACATTCTAAACCCCCTAGGCTCCATTCAAATTGGAATTCTTTTTGGAAAAAATTATTATTTTGAAACAAAATCTTATTTGTTTAACTTTTTAAAACAAAAACAAAACTTTTACTCATGTTGAAATCTTTTTTGTTTCGATTTTCAAAGGAAAAAAATTTCAAACAAAATACTATCTATGGTAAACTTTTTACCCAAAAAAAAAAAAATCAAACTTTGTTTTGCATCTTTCATCTATTCCTCCTACTGACATGAGTAATAACCGAACTAGAAAATTTTTTGAAGAAACCTGAAAAATAAATGCTGGGGTAATACTCAGACATTATTTGGATATTGAAGCAATACCAATTTAATTTGAACGATGAATATCTCGGTGTTACTCCAACAATACCTGAGTATTGAAGAAAAAGTATTGAATTTAGCAAATGAATATTCGGATATTGAAGTAAAAATCATTGAATTTGACGGATGAATACTGAGATATTAGTCCAACAATACCCAGGTATTCAAGTGGTTAATGTGATTTTGATTCATTTCAATTCATTGTTCATCAAATTGTTTGTTCCTTATCTKTAAAAATTTCCAATTCAAATGACTTTTCAAATCAAAAACTTTCTTTATCTTTTCGATCCAAATGAGTTTTTAAAACAAATACTTTTTCATTTCAATTATAAATTTTAATTTCAAATTTTACAACTTCCTCATCTATTTGTTATCAAAACTTCTTTTCAAATAAAATCACTTTTTTGCATTTTAAACTACACTCCAAATGCACCCCTAATGTTTAAAGAGATATTCACAGCAAATTGGATGTCAGGTCTTGTGAAGGAAAGATAATCTTTTCTGTCAACGATAGGCCTATATTTCGAAGGATTTGAGAAAAATTTATGATTCTTGAGAACTCCAATTTTCTTTGCTATGAATGAGGGTGGAAAGATGATGTTAAAAATTGAATTGTAATTTATCAAGATAAATTATAAGATATTAAGAGATTAAGTAAATTGTTAATTGGGCTCTCAAATTGAAGCATTATATTTGTGCAACTTACGATGATATCATGATAACGGTGCTGAAGAGTACGGTCAGATGGGCAGCACAGCGTAATGGCTGGAATATCCAATGCGTGATCCTCGTACAGAAGAGCACTCTTTTTCAAATCACTTCGTACCTGGTTGTTTCTTTTCTTAATGTCCTCGACGCTCCATTCTCAACACTTGTTCTTGTTTCTTTTCTTTTCTCCGGGACGGCTTTTRTTCTTTATAATATTAATTTAGGGCTTCCCTGTCTCTGAATCTGTAAATAGTTTTACTGTCCTTTTTTCTTTTCATTTATACAGTAGCGGAATTTGATGAAGAGATGTTGCTCCACAAGCATGAGATGAACAATGTCGAAACCTGAAATGAATTCACCTGCTTTTAGGGCCAGAAAAGAACTAGCCAGTCAACCATGCCTCAGTATCAAGAACTTATTTGCTCTATAGTAATGCGAAGTGAAAATTTGAATTAGGGAATATTTTGTTTAACTAGAGTTAACMAGAATTTTGGTTAAAGATCTGAATTTGAAAAGCAGCAAAAGATCTGGAAGCAGACCTCCATCTAGAATCAAGAAGAAAGCCAAAAGAACTGCTGGATAATAGTGGTCGTAGCCAAAGATTGCACAAGTTGCAACCCTGCAGTAGGATAACCACCAATCGAGAACATGAATTTTCTACTGGTGTGGAAATGCAAAATTTCCATCTTAAGGTTCTGTGTATTTTGATGCCTAACCCTGATTCTAATTCAGACAGAGACGATCATTTTTACCATATTTATCTCAAATAACAAAGAAAGCCCGCCATCCCTGGGTGCCTCGTACATATGCATGTCAAATCGCACCTCTCTTTTGCTTTTAAATCTTAATAAAGGATCAAAGATCGTCGTCTACGCCATCATCACATGCCACCCAGAGATGTTTTCTGCTGACATCTGAGAGAAAAAGCACAAAGTTTTACAGAGATATGACTCACATTAGCGTCATTAAGCAGAGGTTGTTTTAAGCTTTATATAATTATATATGGAAGTACCAATCTGATCTCTGAAGAGAACCTGGCTTGCTCTGGTCACCAAGAGAGCTTTTCAAACCGCCTGTGGGCACTACGTGCTCTTCTTGTGGCCTACAACCTTGTCTTCCATAACGCCAAGATTGAAGCTCTCGTTTATTCTAATTCCTGGGTTCTTGTGATGTGAAAGTCTTCTCGACTTTTAACAAATATTCTCCTCAATAGTTTTGGAAAATCTATTCCTGAGCTCTGATACCTTGGATTATTATATGAGCTTAACTGATTATTCTATCGGGTATTAGGAGGTTCGATTTCACTCATATAGTCAAGGACCTCCCCTCTCACTTTGAAACAGTCGAACGTCAAACATAAGTGTAGCTTCCTCACCACAATGGAAAGAATTCTAGAATTTCAAACAAGGTAAAGGTCAAGCATAGTAAGAATTTGAAGGTGTTTATATGGCCGGATTTAAAAAGATCATTAAGGTCTACTTGGTTATCAAAAGAAAAAATTTCGTTTAAGAGGTTGCTTGTTTTTCTACCTAAAAGCTTTTTAGTAATTAAATGTGTCGTTAGTGAGCTCTTCTTGTAGACTGGAAGTCTGGAAAGTATGCCTATGGCCGGCCTTGCTTGGCCTGGCTTTGGCAGCCAAGTACTTGTTGAGATGATATATCAAACTAAACAAGAGCCCGGAAATCTCGTTGATAGATCACACACAACACAGAAGGTACTCCTTGCATTGCACTGATTTCATGTAGCCTTCCCCATTTGGGAACTTCGTAGTCCTTCCCCTACTTCCCCATAGCCTTCTTTTATCTGCTTTTCTCCTGTAAACGCCACCGCAGCTTACCTCTCTCCCGTCCTCTTTCTTGACTTTCTTTTCTTGGATCTCTTTTTGTCAACTTCTTTGCTACTTGAATCCCGTGCAACCATAATCTCTGTTTTCCATATTTTTTCTTCCTCTAGTCGAAAATCATATACGACGTTCTCTATATTATTCTTGAATACCTGCAGCCATTAAAAGTGATTGAACTAAAGGGAGTTTCGGAGTACTTATCTTCGTCTTAGCATCAGACATCCATTTTATCCAAAGTGGAGTAAACGGTGCCAATCTGCAGTTAAACTTGTAACTGGTGAGCTGTGAATATGAATAATGAAAAATATTTAGGTAGACGTGTTCTTGTCATACGAATCCAATCACTATCATATATACGTCGGAGGATGGGAAAGGCCGTGGTTTTATGAGACATACGGAGGTTTGACATTATCTGCGGGGTTCATATTCAATATGTTAACAATGCTTTTGCATGATATTGCCATTTGTTGATGCATATCCTCTAGTTGTTGAGATTTTAAAGGGATTCGGAATGGGTTCGCTTATAATGGCTTTTATACCATGATATTGATCTGTTTAGTTTTATTGTTTTAACAATTTAAGTGGATGATCGATCTTCTTGTCCTACTTCTTACCATTTTTGGCCTTCGAATTCTGAAGAATTTTAGGTGATATAAGATTGTGATAAAAGCAAATATAAAAACTCATCACAAATGATATTCATTTTTGTAATCTTAGTGCGAGCAAACCCCTTGTGAAATGAGAATAATTACTAATTTTTTAAAATAGTCATGTAACAGGAGATGAGGATATTCATCATAGTACTGGGAAAATCAAACCCTTTGAATAGGACTGTCTATCATTCGCTTCAAGATTTAGTATCCAAACCACCAAAATATATCATTTGGGTATTATCTTTGCAATCCTTCAGACTGAGATTCTTTTATTGAAATAATTTTATCTTTGAAAAAAATCTATTTTAATTCACAATTCGAAGTATTTTAAAACATTTTTATATGTTCTTAAATTCTTAAATGATCATAATCGTCCTTATCATCATCAACAGAAAGAAGAAACTTTATTGCAACATCATCATCATCATAAAAAAGAATAAATATATAAATATACTGATAGTATTCTTGTTAGATTTTTTAGTATATTTTATATGCGTTCAGCGAGGCATACAATGATCTGATTATGTGTAAAGCTTGAGAATACCAGAAGATCCCTTATTTAAAAAACTGATGTACTAGTGTTATGTTTTGGTGTGGTTGCCCAGTAGCATATGTGAGGTATACAGTTCAGGCTCCGCTTAGAGAACAATCGACTTAGCAATTCCTCTGGTCCAATACAAAAAAGAAATTTGTTCTGGAAATTATAGAATTACATTTAAAATAATATTTAGAATAAAATTTTTTCTTAAATATGATCATAAATTTATAATTTCTTGATATGTATATTTCTGACTTTTTTTTTTAAAGCAAACGAAGGTTTCTGATTAGATCTATGACTAATTTAAGTTGGTCCAGTAATTGTTGTTTTAGATTCTATTTGATAATTCAATTCAATATTTAAAATTAATGAATTAAAAATTTATTAAATTAAAATGGTTTGATAATATAATTTTGCAACGTTATACTTAATTCCTTTTATCAATGTTAAGTGATGATAGTTTGATTTGATATATTAAGAATTCAAATATACAAATTAAATTATTAGTATTTAGAAATTCATATATTTTTAAGACTTCAAATTTGTGTTTAGTAATTCATATACTGTACTTGACTTTCAAACTTCAGTATTATCAAAAGGWACTTTAGTTTGGTTTGATGTGATGATTACAATATTAGATTTTGGAGATGTTTCGTAGATATTTTCATATTTAATCCCGATAGAGATTACATGTTCGAATAAATGTGTCTAAGTTAAACAAGTTTATCGTCCGAAGCCAAATAGACGCTCTGCCTGACCTTGTAGGAGTACTGAAGTTGATATTTTTGAAAAAATTAATAAACGTAAATGTTCTTATCTTGTTCGCAATTAGAAATTGGTTTTTGAATTTTCTAATATATTTTAAGAGATATTAAAAGCGTACAGCCGCCTTGGCCGAATTGGTTTTTGAATTTTCTAATATATTTTAAGAGATATTAAAAGGATTAATGATATATAAATATCGTGTTCTGATTAGTGTTAAAAAATGTATAATGAAAAATGTAATAGAAAAGTACATTAAAAGATTTTCAATTTTATAAATCTCAACGAATCGAAATGATGTAGAGATTGAATTATCCGAACCCATCTCTTAACGAGACCATTATAGTCCCCAACCCCTTCATTGCACCGTGTGAACCATCCTCGTTTCTTTTTTTTTTTTTAATACAAATTTTAAAGCAAATATTATCATTGATCTTATTTTTTTCATTTTTTTTGTTGTTGACTTTGATGTTTAAAAACACTAAAGTCGTAACCTTAAGGTTTAAAAATTTATGGATACGAGTTCTAAATTTCAGTATTTTTGTATATTAAAACTTAACTTTCTCAATTACAACTTTACAAGTAAGACACTTAATTATTTAATTATTAACTCACTGAAATAAAGTAATCCTGAAGTTATTTTTTAATAATATACTCTTCAAATTTAGCCTAACATGTTTTAACAAGGAAAACGACAATGAAGTTTATAAGAATGTAAGCAAGGAAGTCAAGAGAAGTATAATTGATTCCTAAAAACTAAAAGGCTGTTCTATTGCAAAAGTAGAAAGGACACTTTCTTTCTTGATCTTCAACTACCGTTATTCATTCTTTCTTTTCATGAGTAGGAAATTTTAAGACATCGAAGTATATCCTTTTTCCCCTTTTTAATAACAGGTTTCAACTACCTTTTTCTTTTGCTGTTTTTCACATTTCTGAAAATAACCTACATTATTACAATGAAATTTTCATTTTTTAATAAATGATATTAATGTGCATTTCTTTTTCGAGTTATTTGAACAAATTATTTTTGAAGAACAACTTTTTTTTTTTTAAAGTTTCTTAAAAGAGCCTATAATGTTACATGGTTTAAATAAATTAAACATCATAGTCAATAACTATATTATATATATCGAGGAGTTTTTGTGAAAAATATTGAGATGGTTTGGGAAGGGTTCGATTGGGGATCGTAGAAGATTTCTATTGCCAATCTAATTCCTGAAAAGTACTTTAACATGACCCAAATGAGGCAGATATCAGATTTTTCTCTGGAGTACGAGCGAATTGCCATCCTATTACTGTTGGGGGGAAGAACGGGAAGAAGAAAAGAAAACAGAATGATGTCTCCTCAACTAATGGTGCAACACTGTTTGAAATAGTTAGCAAAAGAAGAAGGATGTCTCATAACAATGTAACACTATGTGAGAAGGTGTAGTAGTGTTAGGAGTAAACCAAAGATTGATAACAACCAGTTCTTCCCTTTCTCTTGTGATAATTAAAGAATAACAACAAATCGAGTCGGATAGATAATAAACACACTAAAAACAGAAATATAACAAAGATCAGACACCAAAAATTTTACATGGAAAACCTTTTAGCCAAAGGGAAAAATCACGGGCTTTGAAGCACTCAACAAACTTCCACTATCAGAATAATGGGTACAC
>MEJB01000030.1:40140-51207 GCA_001752375.1 Rhazya stricta | reverse complement strand
TYYTCTACTTATAAACTAGAGGCACAACAAATTTCTCTCAAAAAAGGTAAATTTCATACACAAAATAGATCATCAGCTCATGAACAATAGGAGAGGAAATCAACAACAAACCACAAACTCCAAGCTTGTGCCAGAGTTTCTATGGGAGCTTCAAAGAATATGTAAAAAACACTTTTCTTGAAGCAGAAGACCTAGTTGTCCAACACAAAGACACACCATTTTCTGCCACTGAGCAACCCACATGGAATGGCACTGCTAATAAACACCAAATGCCTACATGGTAACACACCGTATACAATCCTCAACTGATTCACATAGCAACACATCGTTAGGAAAGTCCTTGCTCCTTTTCTTTGCACTTTTTCTCTCTCTTCTTCTCTCTCAATCTCACTGCTGGCACACACGCCAAAATGAAGAAGTACGCCCTTTTGTCTTGTTTCTTTTCTTTTTATACGCACACGTAAGGAAAGAAACAAATTCAAATTTTATTCATTTCTCATCATTTTGGTGGGTCCCTCCATGTGAAAAAGGGACACACACTCCAATAATCTCCCCCTCCCTTTTCATAGGGAGGAGGGCTCCTCTATGCCAGCAGCCCTTTTGCAAATATTTAGCTTTTCTTGAGGCAACACCTTGGTCATCATATCTGAGCCATTGTCATTGGTATAGATTTTCTCAAGTTGCAGCAGCTTCATATCTAATACATCTCTGGTCCAATGATATCTCACATCTATGTGCCTTGAACATGAGTGATAGATGGAATTCTTACTGAGATGTATTTCACCTTGATATTACAATGTAGAATGTACTTGTCTTGCTTGTGACCCAATTCTTGCAAAAGCTTCTTCATCCACAAGACTTCGTTGCAGTCTTAGTAATGGCAATGTGCTCGGCTTCAGTAGTAGATAGTGCAACACACTTTTGCAATTTTGACTGCCAAGATACTGCTCCCCCTGCAAATGTAATCATAAAACCAAAAGTAGACTTCCTAGAGTTAATGTCACTAGCCATATTTGCATCTGTAAAGCCATCTAACACAGGTTTGTTACATCCAAAACATAAGCATGCTCCAGAAGTTCCCCTAAGGTATCTAAGAATCCATTTTACAGTTGCCCAGGATTAGAAAGAAACTGGYGAGTACACGAACTGCATAAGCTATATGTGGTCTTGTATATACCATAGCATACATCAAATTACCAACTGCAGAGGCATATGACATATTCTTCATTCTTTCTTTCTCTATCATGCAGGTAGGACACTATTTAGAATTAAGCTTGAAGTGACTAGCAAGTGGAGAGACTATAGGTTGTCCTTGTTCATATTGAACCTCTCAAAAACCTTTTCGATGTATTTCTCTTGTGATAACCAAAGCTTCTTTTTCTTCTTATCAGGGTGATCTTCATACCAAGAATTTGTTTTGTTGGACCCAGATTCTTCATTGCAAAAGTTTTACTGAGCTCTTTATTCAATTTGTTGATTAAGCAATATCATGACCAATGATTAGAATGTCGTCCACAGACAACAAAAGAATGATGAAATTGTAACCAAAAAACTTTTTTACAAATACACAATGATCAGAAGTAGTCTTCTTGTATCCATTACCTTCCATAAAGGAGTCAAACTTCCTGTACCACTATCTAGGTGCTTGTTTAAGTGCATACATACTTTTCTTCAACTTAAAAACTATGTCTTCTTTGCCTTGAGCTACAAAACCTTTAGGTTGCTGCATATAAATCTTTTCCTCCAAATCACTATGGAGGAAGGTTGTCTTCACATGAAGTTGTTTAATTTCCAAGTTAAAACTGGCTACCAAACTCAAAACAAATATGATAGAAGACATCTTGACAATGGGTGAGAAATTCTTTTCAAAATCAATGTGCTTTTTCCGACTGAATCCCTTCTCAAGCAACCTCCTTGTATCTTGGTTTTGAGCAATTTTTTTCAGTCTTCAATTTAAAGATCCACTTGTTCTTCAAGGCTCTCTTACCATTCGATAGCTTCATTGGTTCATAAGTGTGATTCTCTTTCAGTGACTTCATTTCATCTTCCACGGCCTTTAACCATTCCTGTTTCTTATCATGTGCCATGACCTCTTGATAATTCTATGGCTCTCCCCCGTCAGTGGTCATTACATACTCCAAGAGTGAATATCTCAAAAAAGAAGGTTGACATTGTCTAGTTGATCTTCTCAATTGAAGTTCATCAGGTGGCTSAACTTCACATTTAATTTTCAATTAACTCTTCATCATTTGCTAGCTCATTATGAATAGGAGCGGTATTTTCATTATGCTTTTCTTGTGCAACTCTTCTGCTTCAACATTTGTAGCTAGTAGAAGATGAGGATAACTCATACATGGATCTATAGGTTCACCAGCAGTAATCTTTGGCTTGTCCGGCTTCTCAAAATCTGCTATAGTCTGGTCTTCAAGAAACACTACATCTCTGCTATGGATGAGTATCTTGTTGTTTGGATCCCAAAATTTGTACCCAAACTCCTTGTGACCATATCCAAGAAAGATGCACTATTTTGATCTGCTGTCAAGTTTGGTCTTTTCTTCTTTAGKGACGCGCAYAAATGCCTTTCAACCAATACTCTCAAATAATCATAGTTGACGTCTTTTCCTTTCTAGACCTTTTTAGGAACATCACCATCTAATGGAGCTAGGGGAGAAACAATTATCAAGTAAACTGCTGTTCTTATTACCTCCCCCAAAGCAACTTAAGGCAGCTTCAAATATGAGAGCATACATCTAATTCCGTCATTGATGGTGCAATTCATCCTTCCTGTCACACCATTGTGTTGTGGCATTCTTGGCACCRTCTTTTCAAATTTGATCCCTTGATTCTTGTAGTACTCAGCAAACGGTCYTCCATACCTTTTTAGGAACATCACTATCTAATGGAACTGAAGGAGAAAGATTTATCAAGCCAACTGCTATTCTTATTGCCCCCCCAACAGAACTTACACAACTTCATATTTGAGCGCATATATCTAATTCCGTTATTGATGGTACGATTCATCCTTTCTTCCACACCATTGTGGTGTGGCATTATTGGGCACCATTTTTTCAAATTTAATCCCTTGACTCTTGCAGTATTTAGCAAAGGTTCCTCTATATTCTCCACCATTGTCTGCATGAAGGCATTTCAACTTCCTCCCTGTTTCCCTCTCAACTGCAGCATGAAAATATTTGAAGACATCTAGGGCATGATCTTTAGTCTTCAAACAATAAGATCACTCCTTTATCGAGTAGTCATCAATGAAGGTAATGTAATAACGAGCATTACCAAGACTCAAGGAATCCATAAAGCAAACATTAGTATGAACCAAGTCTAGAACATGAGATCTTCTAGAAGAATAGAAGTTCTTTAAAACAACTATATTTTGTTACTTTCCAAACAATAAATGCCATGTTTTCAAATKTTTAGACTTGGTGCTCGGGAGGTTTTGCTTGTTTAAAGAATTCTCAAATCATTYTGACTCAAGTGGCCCAGTCTTATGTGTCACAAGTCCAGAAAGACTTTTTCAACAGCATATAATACTCCCCCACAAGATCTGGCCTCTGTTACATAAAGTGAATTGCACTTGCTTCCTTTGGCTATTATCAAGGACCCTTTAGTCAAGTTCCATTTTCCTTCACTGAAGTAGTTATGATAGCCATCATCATCAAGCACTCCAATGGAAATTATATTCAGACGGATCTCAGGCACGTGTCTCACATTCTTCAAAAGTAATTTAGTAATTTACATGAAGTGTTGGTGTTCAAACAAACAKCTCCAATACCTGCTATTTTGTACTCCATACCATTTTCCATCTTCACAAACTCGAGCTAACCACTAGAATATGAAGAGAAAACATCTCAATGTGAGGTAACATAGTATCAGGCTCCAAAGTCTACAACCCATATTGTGAGATTTACGCTGCCACTGTCACAAACAACACATACATCATTAACCATAATTGCAGTTGCTCCGGTGCATTTATCTTCGTTTTTCTTTTCAACCTTTTCTTTACCTTTGTCTCTCCTTCAGATTTCTAGAGTAATGACATATAATGTTCATTCTTGGAAGGGATTTTCCTCAAGATCTGTCTCTATTGCCTTGGTTCCTTCATCTCTATTTTCTGGATTCCTTGGACCTCTACTCTTGCTTCTCCCATGCTTTTCAGTAACTAGGACCCGACTTTCTGTTGTAAGTCCTCGGTCCTTCCTTCTGTTTTCTTCACTTAGCATTCTTTCTTTCACCGTCTTCAATGTAGGTGCACTATTTGGTGAAGAATTCACATGAGAGACTACAARTGTATCCCAACTATTAGGCAATGAGCTGATCAAACACATAGCATGGATATCTTCATCTAATTTCACATCCATCACTTCTAATTGATTCAGGATA
Organism: Rhazya stricta; assembly: GCA_001752375.1. NCBI lineage: Eukaryota > Viridiplantae > Streptophyta > Magnoliopsida > Gentianales > Apocynaceae > Rhazya > Rhazya stricta. The sequence continues at coordinate 46,815 of MEJB01000030.1, read as the reverse complement.
CCTTGAAAAAYATTCTAGTGTTTAGAAACAGATGTCCTATCCTAATATCTCGAGCACATCAGCTTTTCAAAAGAAAAACTTTATAAGTTTTCTTTTCGTCAAGCTCATGCAGCATGGTCCAAACCTTCTGAGCATTTGTTTCATTTGCAGTATGCTGGTAAACAAATTTTCCTACCCATTRTATGATCTTTCCCATYGCCTTTCTATTCAATTTCTTCCAATCCTTATTCGATATATTCTTCAACTTTCCTGATCCTAATATAGTGTCTTCATAATCAAAAGTACACAACAAGTCCATCATCCTAGACTTCCAGATTGTATAGTCGGAATCTGTTAGTGTAACCATAGTACCATTGCTATTACTGGAGTCTTCCATTTTAATTATCACAGAGACAATCACAAATCAACCAAGCTTGGATACTAATTGTTGGAGGAAGAATTGGAAGAAGAAAAGAAAAAAGACTAATGTCTCCTCAACTAACAGTGCAACATTGTTTCACACAATTAGCAAAAGAAGAAGGATCTCTTTTAGTAGTGTTACACTGTGTGACAAGGTAGTAGCACTGTTAGCAGTAAATCAAARACAAACAACAACCAGTTCTTCCCTTTCTCTTGTGATAATTAAAAAACAAATGATAAGCCAAGTYAGATAGGTAATAAACACATAGAAAAAGATATATAACAATGACCATACAACAAGAATTTTATGTGGAAAATCCTTTAAACCAAAGGGAAAAACTGCGGGCTTTGAAGCCACTCAACAAACTTCTACTATCAAAATAATGGGTTAACCAAGTTCTTCTCTAGTTACAAACTATCGGTACAACAAACTTCTCTCAAAAGAGATAAATTACATACACCAGATAGATCATCAAATAGTGAACAATAGGACAGGAAATCAACAACAAACCATAAACTCCAAGCTTGTTTGAGCTTCTACACGAGCTTCAAAGAGTATGTAGAATGCACTCTTCTTGAAGAAGAAGACCTAGTTGTCCAACAGAGAGACACTGTTTTCTGCCACTGAGCAACCCACACAGAAYGACATTGTTAATAGACACCAATGCCTATATGGTAGTACATTGTGTACAATCCTCAAGTGATTCATACAGCAACACATCGTGAGGAAAGTCTCTGCCCCTTTTCTTCACACTCTTTCTCTCTCTTCTTCTCTYTCAATCTCACTACTGGCACACACACTCCAAAATGAAAAAGTACTCCCTTTTTGTCTTGTCTCTTTTCTTTTTATACACACATGTAAGGAAAGAAACAAAGTCAAACTTTATTCATTTCTCATCATGTTGGTGGGTCCCTCCATGTGTGAAGGGACATACACCCCAACAGTCACAACCCTTGTGGGATGATTGTAAGGTTTGGGATTTGAGAGTCGGAACGGGTTGAAAGCCAATATACATGTTTCATGTAAAGCCTATTTATCGCAGTAATGCCCAGGGCTTACCTGTCTAACGAACCTACTAAATTTTATCAAGCCCAATTAACACAAAGCAATAGGATTTAGCCTGTACTGCAACAACCCACATTGAGTGAATAATGGAGTGCTTGGGACATATTTATACCGATGCGTATCCTAGATCAAAATTGTGSAAACCTAAAAGCATGTTTTGAAATGATTCAAAGTATTCTTTTTTAGATAAAAATTGAAGTATTCTAGGAAACCGAAGGTGTTTTGTCCCTTCTACCAAGTAACAAAATTCGTAGATAGGATTTAAAAATTTACAAAGAGGATCTCCTGCAAACCTGGATTCGTCTGTGATTATAGAGTTGCACCTAGAAAAATATATTCCACAACACTAATGGTCTAATATACACAAGGAGTAGTAAGCCGAGTAGCTATCCCACCCGTCCAAACGAGCTTGTGGTTGAACATAAAGTTTCCTTCTCGGTATAATTGCAAAGAAGAGCTCAAGATCAGGATGCTTGAAGTATGCATCCTTCGGCAATCTCCTCGATTTCTGTTTCATATTGTAAACTCTTCTCCTTCTTGAATCCGGAGGGCACACCGCTGCCACCGCAATCCTACTACCATCATGCCTTGGCGTCTTACACCCTTTCTTCACAATAAGAGAAAGCAAAACGTTGGATRGAGCAGATAGAGGACATTTTTTGAACTCTCCAATACTCAGACGAGAGAAAAGTAACATTCGCAGCATTTTGACTAATAGGACCCGCTCGAGAGTGGTGGATACATATTCCTAAAATTTGCTCAAGGAGGAATTTATTCCTCGGTGGATTCGAGAAAAGTGGGAAGACAAATTCCAAACCTTACAGCAAGGAAGTATGTAGGTGACACAGTATGTAACTAGGTTCCGACAACTATCAAAATACTGTCTCTGACTCATCGACACGGAGAGCTCAAAATTGTCAATTTATTAAGGGGCTTTGACTCGAGCTGCAACTTCCATTGGCATTTTACTGGCCTAAAACCTACAATGTAGCAATTGAGGCRATCGTGCAAATGGAGAATAGTGACAAAGCATTGCAAGCTCAAAGGATGAGCTCGGTATTAGGATCATCCTCACTGAAATGACCCATGGTAGGAAATTGGCAAGGTAATCCAAGGAACCCAAAATAAGAAAAAAATCCAACTTTGGTAGAGGTCAACAGTTAAATATCAGTTGCAGTTAAATGATCCAGCATTAGGAGAAAGATTGTTGACAAAAGAACTGGTAGTGCCTGATATGTGGGAGCTCTAATCACTTTCAAGGAAGTTATACTCAAAGGAATAATATAAATATTTCAGGAGTGAGACCAGAGACCTCACGAGCCCAAACTGTTTCTAATACGAAGTCTAGAAGACCCCAAGTGAAGGCTTGTGTATTTGCGATTGAAAAACTTGAAGAGCAAGGAGGAGCTAATGTCGTGGAAGGTACATTAACTATCTTTTCACGTAAAGCTCGAGTATTAATTGACCCTGGAGCTACTCATTCATTTGTTCCCGCATTATACTAATGCATGCTTAAGCCTTGTACTGAGTTACCATATAAGTTGATTGTTAGTACACCCTTGGGAGATAGTATAAGTTTGGATATGGTATATAAAGATTGTATGATTTTGATTAGTGGTAATGAGTTACTTGGAGATTTGATAGTGTTGGCGTTTATGGATTATGATGTAATCTTGGRTATGGATTAGTTGGCGTAATGTCATGCGCAACTAGATTGTGGACCAAAAAGRTTAAATTCATCCGGCTAGGGGGAGTTATCGTAGAGTTTCAAGGATATAAGGGATAGATGATAGGTTTATTTATTTCCAGCATAAAGGCTAAAAAATATTTAAGGAAAAGATGTTAAATGTATTTGGCATATCTGATCAATGAGTCTAACAAACTAGATAAGTTGGAGGAAGTACCAATGGTGAGAGAGTACTCAGATTTCTTTCCTAATGAATTGACTTCTTTACCCCCTAAACGAGAGGTTGAGTTTGTGATTGAATTAAACGAGAGGTCGAGTTTGTGATTGAATTAGTTCCCGGGACGAAACCTATATCCAGGACCCTTTACCATATGCCTCCAGCAGAGCTAAAAAAATTGAAAGAACTATTGCAATCACTTTCAGAACAAGGATTTATTAGACTAAAGCTCATCCCCCTGGGGAGCTCCGGTGATATTTGTTAAGAAGAATGATAGGAAGTTTATGTATTGATCATTGGGGCTTGAATAGTGTAACTGCCAAGAATAAGTACCCCTTACCTTTTATCAATGAGCTATTTGATCAGTTACAAGAAGAGGGATATTTCTCGAGATTAGATTTAAGGTAGTGATATTATYAGGTTAAGATTCGGGAGGAAGATATTCATAAAACTGCCTGTAATACCAGGCATGGACATTATGAGTTTATAGTGATGCCATTTGGATTGACGAATGCACCGGCTACATTTATGGACTTGATGTATAGAATCTTTCATCCAATACTGAATCAGTGTGTGGTGATATTCATCGATGATATTTTAGTCTATTCTAAGACTCCTAAACACCATAAAGAACATTTAAGATGGGTACTACAACTGCTTCAGGAGCATCAACTGTATGTTAAGTTTAGCAAATGCTAATTTTGGTTAGAAAAAGTATCATTTTTGGGACATTGATTTCAAAAGAAGATATAGCAATTGATTCCTCAAAAGTAGAGGCAGTGACTAATTGGAAAAGACCATAGAACCCAACCGAAATTAGGAGTTTTCTAGGTCTAGCAAGGTATTACCGACGTTTTATTAAAAAATTTCAAGGATTGCAAGTCCTTTGACTAAACTCACCTCAAAAGATGCACCATTTGTATATGGAGTGAGAAATGTGAGCATAACTACCTGAAGTTGAAGAATAGATTGACGCTCGCACTTATTTTGGTAGTTTCTGGATCTAGATAAAGTTTATGCTTTGTAATACAGATGCATCGGTGGATGGCTTGGGTGTTTGTACTTTATGCAAAGAGGGAAAGGTAGTAGCCTATGTTGTTCTCAAAAACTTAACCTCATGAGGTGAACTTATCCTAACCATGATTTCAGAATTAGCTAACATCATTTTTGCTTGAAAAGAAATGAAGACATTACTTATATGGAGCTGAATATGAAATTTTAAATGGACGATAAATGTTTGAAATATATATTTCAACTCAAAAGGATCTCAATATGAGATAGAGAAGGTGGATGGAGTTCCTTGGGAATATCAATATCAGATTTAACTATCACCGCAGGTAACACAAATGTGGTACTGATGCATTAAGTAGGAAGTGATAATGGCACCAATTACAAGGTTCAAGAAACTAGAGACCTTGAGGAAAGAATTACTTCGACGATCAAAAGTCGATTACTCGAAATATAAGAATAGCCAATAACAATGTGACACCTAATATTAAATACCAGATGAAGGAGGCTCAGGAATAAGATCTACAAATCCAAGAAATGAAGAAGAAGATAGAAAATGGAAAGCTACCATGCTTTCGAGTCAATTCTGAAGGAGAATTTTTCTTTTTTTAAATAGAATATGTGTTCCAGACAACCTCGAGATAAAGAAAAAAAATCTTAGATGAAGCACACAAGAGTTGGTATACAATTCATCCTGAAAGTAAAAAGATGTATCGTGATCTCAAGCAGCAGTTTTAGTGGAATAACATGAAGAGAGATAGCTGAGTATGTATCTATCTGTCTAACCTACCAGAAGGTGAAGATAGAATATCAGAGACCTGGAGGATTATTGCAACCTCTGCTAATACCTGAATGGAAATAGGAATGTATAACGATGGATTTTGTCACAGAACTCTCGATGACTTGAGGTAATCGAGATGCTGTATGGATAATAGTAGATCGGTTGACTAAGTTTGCACATTTCTTTTCGATAAACAAGAGATATTCGCTRGAGAAATTRGCTCAAATCTACATATAATAAATTGTCAGAGCATGACAGATAGGGATTCCCCGTTTTACTTTTGGGTTTTGGCCCAAATTTCAAGAAGCTTTGGGATAACATTGAGTTTCAGTACTACAACACATTCTCAGACTGACGGACAATCCAAAAGGACTATATAGATTTTAGACGATATGCTTAGATCTTGTGCACTGGATTTTGAGAGTAAATGGATAGATAATTTAGCTTATGCTGAATTTTACCTATAATAATAGTTATTATTCCATCGGAATGGCACCATATGAGGTGTTATATGGATGGAAGTGTCGATCACCAATCTACTGAAAGGAGGTAGGTGAAGCAAGAATACGGAAAGACAAATAGTCACCAGATATAGAAGAAACTTTGAGTAGACTAAAGTTGATCCAAGAACATCTAAAAGTAGCTCAAAGTCGACAGAAAAGCTATTCAAATAATTGAAGGAGAGATTTGGAAGTCAATGTGGGTGATGAAGTATTTTTGAAGTTAAGGCCCCATCGAGGAATTTTTAAACATTCGAGGGGCGGGAAATTAAGTCTCAGGTATATCGGACCTTTCGAAGTGCTAGAAAGAGTTGGGAATGTGGCTATTGACTGGCGCTACCACTACGGTTAGCAAGATCGCATGATGTATTTCATGTATCTCAACTTAAGAAGTATCATCTAGCGCCCGATCATTTAATAAATAATGAAGAAGTTCGATTWCAACCCAACTTGTCCTATGAAGAACAACCAATACGGATGCTAGAAACTAGCACCAAGAAGCTTCGAAACAAGGGAACGCGTCTTGTGAATGTCCAATGGCAACATCATGACATCAAGGAAGTAACCTGAGAAATAGAAGGATATATGCACAGAAATATCCAGATTTATTTCAAGGTACAAAGAAATTGAGAGGATGGAAATCTCTTTTTGTGGAGAAGAATGTAAAAAACTGAACTTTTCGTAGCTATTATCAGCGGTAAGATGGAAATTTCGTAAATGCAATTACATGAAAAGCTTAGACAACGACAAGTATTTCTGATTATTTGCTTTAGTTATTATTTAATTAATTACTCTGTTTATTAATTATTAAATGCTTTAAATAACGATTCGTAAAAGTATGGTTTGCGCGTTTAGAAAGAAATTTTGGCAAAGCAAAATTAAATTATTTTTAATTGGATGACAAAAACAACAACGCTATTATTGTTAATAAAATAAAAGCAATAAATTAAATAGTCATCAAATTCTTTTTAATTTTTTTTGCGTCTTTTCTTATTTCTGCCCTTTCTTGGGGGGTTT
>MEJB01000030.1:21081-34167 GCA_001752375.1 Rhazya stricta | reverse complement strand
GCAAGACGAAAATGAGAATGAAGCTTCTTTTTTAGCCCTTGCTCGAAGACTTTTCTAGAAAAATAAATAAAGATTTCAGCAAAATAGGAAATTTAAGAAAAAAAAGAAAATTAGATAAAAAGTTTAGAAGTTAGGTAGTTTGGAAAACTAAAAAAATTCAGAAAAATAGGATTTTTAGAAAACTAAATRAAAATTTTAGAAATGAGGAATTTTGGAAAAATAAATAAAAAATTTTAGAAAAATAGATAAAAGTTTGGAAAATTTTGATGTTTGAAAAAATAATGACATGTACACGCCCACAAACACGCACACACAAACACCCACCCACCCACACATACGCACACACCCACCCACACCCCCAGACACACATACAAACACACGCTCCTGTGCTTACACACAAATAAGCATTTTAAAAAAGTATGAAGTTTAGAAACATAAACAAAAATTTAAGAACATAGACACACCCACACCCACACCCACACTCACACCCACCCGCACACACCCACCTGCACACCCCCCCATACACACACATACCACACACACACCCACACAAACACGCAGACACATGCAAACGCACAGGCCCACACGAACATGCACACGCTTGTAAACCAAAGGATGKACCCTGTTCTTCTTTGTCAGAACTAACTTCTTTCCAAGATCACCAAGACCTTCCAACCCTTCAAATGCTTTGTTAGAGCGCATATCAAAAATATAATTACCATGTTGATCCTTAAGTGTTAAAAGATGAAATTTTGAAAAATCTTGTGAATAATACTTAGCCAGATGAATCAATATTTTCTTGTCAAAAGCAAAGAATGAATCTTGTGGACCCAAACAAGCTATACAAAGTAGTAAGAATGTGTTTACCTCTAAAAAACAATCATTCAACTCTTGCAGTTGCAAATTAATGACAGCAAAGAATAAATCTACGCGAAAGTGATGCAAATTTGACGCTCTTGGTGGATTACGTTGTTGGCAACCACGAGGATCCATTGGCATAATTATATAATCCATTTTGGGAAAATCAATATAATGCTGCTGACAAACATTTTCCAAGAACGAATCCCACCCATCGTTTTTCAYCTCTTGGAGTCGTTACTTGCAAATCCTCACCAATTCCATTTCATTCACAATATCTTGATCTTTCATTTGTAATGCTTGGGACAACTCAGTTGAAATTTCCAAGATAATTTTCATCAAGTTAAAGTTGAATGAAAAATAAAAWAGAATATGTCCACTTAAATAATTTAAAAGCCTCCAATTTCTGATTAAAAGAMGAAGAAAGATCCTCATAAATCATTTCAAGGACATCATTCACAGCGTAGAACATTAGAATCAAACTAATCAAGGAATTATAATGTGATCCCTAATGTGTATCACTAGAACGCTGAAGGCTAGTTTCCTGTTTAAGTCCCCTCCTCTTAAAATCTCACCTCTTATTAGTGCCTTAATAGTAAAGCCTGAATGTTTCTCTTTAAGAAGATTGATATGCTTACAAGAACCTCCAACAACATTTACCACATCAATAACAATACAAAAGAAATTAGCAATTGGAATACTTTTCTTTGACATAGCTATAAGAGCTAGTTGAAGTTGGTGAGCAAAATAATGTATGTAAAATGCACATGTATTCTCTTTTAGAATGAGTTTTTTTAAACCATTAAACTTTCCTTGCATACTATYGTCCTCATCATAACACTGTCCCCTCAATCTAGAGATGCTCAAGTTGTATCTAGAAAGCATATTATCTATAACAATCTTAAGTGATAGAGCTATAGTACTGGTAACATGTTCAACCCCTATAAAGTGTTCATTTACATGCCCACTATTTTCTACATAACATAAAATAACTAACATTTGCTCATTTGTTGACACATCACAGAGATTCATCAACCATAATAGAGAAGAATGAATCTATACTAATGCCTGTCATTATCACATTTTTTGTTTCAGTAGCACAAGCTCTTACAATATCCTTTTGAATCTCACGTGAAGTTAACTTGCAACTATTAGGAGCATTTTGCAATATCACATCTTTAATAGCATCGGTATGATTCAACAAGAAATTGCAATTGGATAAGAAAGTTATCAGAATTGAGAGCCTTCAGATTCATCATGACCCCGAAAATGTAAGCCTCGCAATAACAAAATCTAAATGCAATCAATTGATACATTAAGATAGGTGYAGCAATATTCCTTTGATTGTTTTGATTGCTTGTGCAAAACCATTCAATATGTTGATCTTGATTCATCAAAGCATCATCATTTAAGCTTTATTATGTTCCCTATCATGTTGCCCCACATGAAGTTTAAGTCTTTCTTTGTTTTTCCAATACGTGAATCCATTGTTAACAAAAATTTCACCCCGCAGTTATTTTCCATGTGTTGTTTTGAAAAGATAACAATACAAATAATAGGCTGCATTTTTGCTATATTATACTCCAACCAATCACCATATGTACTGAACCAAGAAGAATTGGATCTTCTCAATTGGCTAACTCCAAATTTTTGTTTTGGGAATTCATGATCCAAAGGTTGACAAGGACGTTTTGCAAATATGCTCTTCAAACTTGATCTCTAATGTTAATAGTGTAGCTTAAAATTGGAAGCCTTAGTCCAGGATCGGAGGGAACTTGTGCAACATCAAATTCCTCAATTGTATTTCATAGATCCTCAACTTAGTTTGATGTTTCCAACTMTATTTGATGTTTTCTCATCAATATTTTCTCAAGCAACTCTTTTAAAGAACCTCTCCATAGTTATTGCTCATTGATGGAAAGGTACACGCGCATTCTTCTAGAAATTATATTCATTATATTAAACTCCGAAAATTTAGAAGTCATCTTCAACAATCCAACAAAGCATTTTAAATATCATTTTAAATAATACATGAATTCTAAATAATTGCACAAACTAATAGAGACAGATCATGCCCATAGTGTACATGGATACAAACAAAGCCTACCGTATAGAAGCCTACTTAAYAAGGTTCTCAAAAGCCTACTTAACAAGGTTCATTATGCCCATGCTGTACAAGAACAAAAATTTGATTCACTAATTCAATAATTAAGGTGAACGAAATTGAAAGCATATGTTAATCCATTTAAGTCATTTATGATTCACTGAAAAGTCATTTAAGTCACTTATGATCTAGATCGTAAACTAACTTATGAAAATTGATCCATTAAAGTCACTTATGAAAATTGCTGAATTTCTTCATTTCTTGTTCGAAATATTTCCATATTAGAGAGTCTATTCTATCTTTCATTAGATTTAGAGTCATCTATTTGCTTTCTGAAGCATGAATAGTTGACTCAATGAATTTCAAAGGGTAGAATTGGTTCACTATGAGCTCTAATTGAATCACCATTCCTACATATCTAAATAATGTATATATCATAAGTTTCAAATAGCGAAGAAAGAAGAGTTACAAGAAAGGCTTAAAGATTAAAACTTTTGAGATGAAGGCAATGCTTCAAATTAGAHGCAAAAGAATTATTTCTACAATTCAGAGGAGAAAAGTCTTAGTAATCTAGTCCATGAATGCTTATGTTTTGTATAGTAATCTTAGGAAAGTAACAAGCAATAACTTTTGTAACTAACAATAAACTATGGGCAAGACTCTTACCCTTTCCACGACAAAAGATCCTCACTGAATATCAATAAGCATGCAATCTTCTCCATCGGGATGGTGAATAAGTTACAAATAGATAAGCATAACCATCTGACAGAACAAACAACTATTGTAGTTAATTTTCTCATAAGCATACCCATATGACAGAAGTATCTCATTTTCCTTCCTTCCCCTCATTCTCCCTTCAATATGAAAATGAAGTTTTCCATTTTTTGACAACCCAAGGAAAGGGAAGGGGCATAAAACTACAATGGTTATACTCGTGTTGCGACAAGCCAAAGAAACCCTCAATTTTGGAATATCCGGTCACCGATGCTGCTGAGCGTTGCTCTTCCTCGTTCTTTTCTCAAAGCCCTTGCCAACCTTCTTTTACCCTCATGCTTTTCTTTATTTTAGCCCATGGTATTCTTTTTCTTTATTTTAGTTTATGAGTCCATGACATTATTTASCCCAGGACAAGCCTTTGTTTTCTTATATTCAATACAGACTTCAAATTAATCTACAGCCTAACCTAATATCTAAAACTACTAAAATAATTTTTGAAAAAATCCAGTGCAGTCATTATACCGCATTGGGCTCGAGCTAGCTCAGCCCCTGACTGGTATAAGAGAAAGAAAGGACTAAAATTGAACWTGCAATTTATTAATTGATTTTATAGAATATACAGAGAAATACACCAATAAACAACTTAGATAAATAAGGAATATCTAACCCATCAATAACTGAACTCCTATACTGATGGGATTCCCAAAGACTTTGCAGACAGAAAAAACTGCAAGCTAACTAATCAACTTAAATTATTCAATTTAAGCATTTAGAGACTTAGTCAACCTGCAARAAAAAGTTAGATCTGTGATCAAAATTAGTGATYGACGCTAAGTTGCGATCAATTTGCCAATGACTGACAATGTGGTCCCTGATTAACTATTGACTTGCCAACGTAGTCGATAATGGTAGTTAAATTGCGATTAAGAAAAGGTAAGTCGTAATTCCATGACTAATTGTGATGGAATAACAACTGATAAGTGACCATCGTATCAATTTTAATTAAATTTTATTATTTTTTCATACTAATTAACGATGGATGACAATCGGTTACTAATTAGCAATCACMTCTCAAATTCTAATTAATTTTTATTTTTTAATCATACTAAATAATTAGCGACCGATTAGCGTCACCTCTCAATTTTTGATTAATTTTTTATTATTTTATCATACTAATTAAAGGCGGTTGTTGATCGTTTGCTAATTAGCAACCCCCTCTCAAATTTTAATTATTTTTTATCTATCACCTATCATAAAATTGTTTATTTTAATTTATTTTTTAGATTCGTTAATTATTTTTTATTTGTTTTTCATATGTACATAAGAGGGTTATAAATCAGTAAAGAAAATTGTGACTTATCTATGACTAACAGATAAATAGTTATTTATTTATTTATTTGTTTATTTATAAGTATGAACATCTTTTAAAGTCATTATTTTGCTGTCTAACTACAAATCTAAGTCACTGGCTTGGTAGGAAATAATTTAGAAATTAATCCTTTACTAAATTCCAATTTATAATGTAGTTTGTTAATTAGTTAATAGAGGTTTCAAACAAAGTTTAATGATAATTCAAATTATTAAATCTGTTGCAAAAGAATCTAGTCGAAGTTCAAATTCGTTTACGGTATTATAGAATATTGTAATCTACTTTTGTATGGTATAGTTTAGGAAAAGAATTTTTAGTACTCTACTAATTAATAATACGGTCTAATTGGACAATTAATTATTGATCATCAAAGTTATTATATGATAGAAGTCTTCAATATTGTCTTACAAAAATGATCGTTACTCTTTAATTAGTTCTTCTAAATCTTTATAGTGTTAATTTCAGTATAGTATTGAAAAATATATCCTTCTATCACTCATCACTTATTCTAATTGTTAAGAATTTTAATGGAGATTCAATCAAATATTTTATGAGTAAATTTGAGACCTTAAATTTGTGTTTTTAAAAGATAATTAGAATGGTTGTTGGGAGTAAATATATAAATCATAGGGTAAAATGATAATATGAAAAAAAAAAGAATTATCATATTTCTAGTAATTAAATTAAAATATATTATACCTATAAATTTTCGAATACTCAATTGTATATAGAATTAGAAGAATCAATCTACAATTTTAAGTGTAATTCTAGTATTAAAAAAGCAGAAAAATCTTGTAATATATGTGATTTGAGGAATTAATCTACATTTTTAAGTATACTTTATATTATTAAAATTTAAAAAAAAGGAGAAAAATTTACCATCTCTATGAGAAGCGAACCTTGGTTAAATTTTAGCCACTTGGCCGAGACAACAATTCTAAAAAGATGGCGAAAGTTAATTTATTAATTTATTTGTTCTTCTCTCCATGTGCTGCATTGCCCAATTCACAAAACACTTGATGTTTTCGATTCCACACTTCTCTGAAAAATCAACCTAGCTGTTGTTCTTCAGTGTTCCTCCACTACCATCTTCGTCGTGACTATAGAGATCAGCCATTTTCAGAAAATCCTTTCCACTGACCGTCAAATCCTCGCCATGAGTAGCTAATTTAGCTTGTGTATGGGATTGAGCTAGGTTTTTGTTGGGTGACCTAATTGAGTTTAAATTCAAAACTTCCGTACTCAATTAGTGGCAAACCTTGGTTTTCAAGCTGATTCGAAGAGGTGMGTACTATCTTTTCTTTTAGAATATCAGTTTAACCTTGGTATTTTTGCTTTTCATTGACATCTTTCTTGAACTAGAAAAAGTTGYTCCTGAAATTTTATGCACCCGAGGAATCTGGCTGCATTTATAGTATCTGATGCATGTGTTGGCTTATTTTGGCTGTGCAAGAAGACAATGTTATCATTTTCTTGGTTCATCTTGTAGGTGAGAGTCCTCTTCTTCACGCAGCACGAGAGGGTACACCAGCATTGCAAAATACCTTCTCATTGTGGTGCTGATCCTGCAATTCCCAGTGAATTAGGGGAGCAGGAATAGCTTTCTTGACTTTCTAAGTTTTGCGCTAATTGTTATCTAAGGATACTTTCTTTTTCATACTTTTTGCTATTGCAATATAGATTTTTGTTTGATATCCATGTGGGTTTGCAAATTCTTTTCAAATGACTTGAAAATTTCTGTGATAGCACTTGATCCGATGATTGGCCTCTGCTCAATCCGCATGCCTTATGACACAGTAGGCCATCCATTAGATTTTTTTCAACCTTTTCTATTCTCTTCTTGAGTTTGAACTTGGAAAAAGGTACCCGGAACGTTTGTGGAAACCTACAACTACCATAAGGACATCATATAGAATGGATATAAAAGAAAATGCAGATATGAAGGAATAATTGCTTCTTTTAGTAAGGAAATGAAAGCCCGAAATTTTGGAAGTCTTTGTTGAAAAAATAAAGGCGCAACTATGTTTCTGTCTAATCTTATCAAACATTTGAGGAGTAAAACTTTAGGATATAAGAAGAAGCAATTCGTTCAGATTTTGTAATTTAATCAAACAAACGGAGAATAATCTTGATTGTTCAGCTTCCGTAGGTAATCTGACTAATGTTAAACAGACCCCAGCAAGGTTTTAGTTTTTACTACTGAGAAGAATGGACTCTCCCTAACTACTGAGACCAGTTTTGCTATCCCATTAATATGGTTCCTGGATATTCTRTTGTACAATGAAAATTAGAAGAAAATGAGAGAGAATCTTGACAATATCAGTTGTAGAAGTACAGATTTCAAGTATATAAGCTTTCTGGTAAAATGTTATCCAAAACAAAACAWGAGAAGGCAAAATTTTCAACAATCAATTCCTACTTTCTGGATTAGCTTTCTTCTTGTCTTTTGGAGGGTTGGAGGAGGGGAAGAATGATGTGTTAAATTTGTTCAATAATGTTACAACTACTCTATCTGGATTTCTGAAATTTTCTGAAGGTAATTTGTCCTCTTATATGTAATTCTTTATTTCTAAAAACTTTCCGTGGCAACTCTTTGTGTATGTGATAGACTGGATTGTATGAATCATCTATTAGTGAGTTCATTAGCTGTATGATCAAGATACTCTATGAATCGTAGCAGTCCAGCTTTAAATTTTCAGTTTTAACATATTCAGATTTTGTGCAGGAGGAATTTCTTTCAACCACTGGTTCTGTGGTGTCAAAACCGAGTCAAAAGTTATGGTTGTATAGGCTAGGGGTGGTTTCAAGAAAAGACATGTTTATGGCATGGGGACCGAGTCTTCAAGATTAGAGCAGAATCTAGTTCGAGTTCAAATGCTGGGAACTTCATTGGAAGCATCAAATGAAGCACTCGAGACAAAAGTAATCCAACTCCAGGCTGAGCTTGAAAAGATGAAAAGGAAGAAAAATATGAAAAAGAAGAAAAAGCACTTGATGATGGAGAAGCTGATTGACTTTAACYGTAAAGCGATGGYGCGCTTGGGAATGGAATATGAAGAKGATGTTGATGTTGATGTTAATGTTGATGAAGGGTTCCGGTGATGATTGTTCTGATAATGATGATAAGATCCATATTCATGACATATCTATTTGATACTATAAGTCTACTTAGTTTTATCCTTATTGTATGACTGTTAGTCTTTTACTGAGATTCTGATTAYTATTAGTTTTAATCTGGTCATTTCGATGATGATTACTAGTCAGATATAATTTATGAATATTGAGATTCAGAATTTTATATAATTATAGTTCTGGTTTATTCAYTTTTAATAGATTATTTTAGAATATAGATAATTGTAACCAATATTAGATTTGCAGCAAAATTTAAAAAATAAAAAAAAGGGGGTCACAGAAATAGAGACCGTCAAATTATTCAAATCGGTTGCAAAAATATTAACCAATTTGTAGAAAAATTAATTTTAAATTAATAAAAAATCCAACGGTGGTCAGATTAGTGATGGCTTCTCATATTTTATTAATTAATTTTTGATTCCATTAAGTATTAAATTTATAAATTGATAAAAAATTAGTGACTTGATTAGCGATCAAAATAAATAAATTTTTTATTAAAAAATARAAGGTGATCACTAATCAATTGATGATAATTAGCGACCAAAATATCAATCGATTCTCTAATTTTTAATTAATTTTTTTGTTTGACTTAATAATTATTTTTTCTCARTTAGCAACGCATTAGTGATTATTTATTGGTTGCAAATTAGCGACTATCTTATATATCAATCGCTAAATTGTCTACAATCACTTAAACTACTATAAGCTACTATCGGTTGTTATTGGATTTTCTGCAACCACATAGCAATCGATGTTGCGGTGACTGATTAGCTATTTTTTTGTAATGTAAAATCYCACAAGTTTAGAGACTTAATTAAAGTATCTACAATATGACCTTCACTCTTGCAGAAAACTAAATCAATAGTTCCATCTTTTGTCAAGTAATGAAGGAAATGATACTTTACATCGATATGTTGACTTGTTTCGTGTAGTACAGGATTTCTTGATAGTTTGATAGTTGAACTATTATCATAGTAGACAATATCTTTCTGATAGCAACATAATTGCTGAAGCATTCTTCTCAATCAAATGGCTTTACACGCAGAGGATGCAACAACAATAAACTTGGCTTCAGTAGAGGATAGAGTAACAACCTGTTGCTTCTTTGATGACCACGAGACAACCCCTCCACCCATCATAAAAACATATCCAAATATACTCCTCCTGTCATCAACATCACTTGCAAAATCACTATCTATAAATCCAATAAGACCTGGGTTATTTTCCTTCTAATAAAATATTCCCAAATCACTAGTGCCTTTCGAGTAATGAAATATCTCTTTGCTCCTAGAAGATGCTCATCTATTGGATTCTCCATATAACGACTTATTAAACTAACCCGATATATGTCAGGCCTAGTAGGGATTAAGTACATTAAGCTTYCACAATTTGCTTGAACAAAGTGTTATTAACCTTCCTTCCGCTAGAATTCTTCAGCAATCTCACACTAAATTCTGTAGGTGTGGCTAATAGCATTGCTATTCTCCATCTAAAACCTTTTTAAGATCTTCTGCAAATATTTCTTTTTGAGAAATAAACACACCTTTAGWAGATTGCATCGCTTCTAATCCAAAAAAATAACGCATTAATCCTAAATCAAGTCATATTGAACTATCCCATCATGGAGTGTTTAAATCTTCAAATATAGCTTCATCATTTCCTGCGTAAATTAAATCATCAACATACAAGCATACCACAAGAAATTTACTGCCAACTCCATATTTAACAAAAAGGGTATGCTCGTAAGGACATTTCTGGAAACCAACGGCACAAAAATAGCCCTCAATACAACTGTACCATGCTCGGGGTGCTTGTTTCAGTCTATATAGAGCCTTTTTCAATTTATATACATTTTCTTCACTTCCTTTTTGCACATAACCAGGAGTTTGATCGATAAAAACCTTCTTTTGGAGCTCACCATGAATAATGATTATTTGATATTGATAGATGGGCCAAGAGTTTTGAGCAACTACTGACATCACAAGGCGAATATATCCATTCTTGCAATTGCTTGTACCATTTTGCCACAAAACACGCCTTATATATCAACTTTTCTCTTCTCATTGAGTTTGGTTTTATATACCCACTTAACACCAATTGTGCTCTGCCCTTCGGGAAGATCGGTTAATTCCCAAGTATCATTTTTATTATAGAATTGATTTTTGAATCTACTGCTTTATGCCATTTTGCATCCTTAATTGCATCTTCAAAACTTATAGGGTAGACAATATGTGAACAAGGTACAATGAGCAGTTGTTTCCTCATCGGAAAAATCACCACCGCTCTCATAATCAGCCATCCAAGATGGTCTCTTCCTTTGGCCTTGAGCTCTGAAATTCACTGGCGAGTATAGTGGCTGCTGATTAGTTGTTTTTAGCTGCCTTTGTGTCACACTTGTAGTTTCTGCTCATTGGAAACTATTGGAATTTGCTGCTCTGGCGAGTGTAATGACTGCTCATTAGTTGTTTCCAGCTGCGTGTTTGTCACATTTTTAGTTTCTCCATCATAAAATAATCACAAGAATTTGCTGCTCCAATGTACTACTCCAATTCCATGAATTTTCTTCATCGAAAAGAGATCACAACTGATAATGATCTTCTTAGTGATATAATTATATAACCTGTACGCCTTAGATTCTTCACTTACCCCAAGGAATATGCACTTCATCCCTTTATCATCAAGCTTCTTCCTTCTTCAATATGGCACATGTGCATCGGCAATGTACCCAAAAATTCTGAAATGTTCTACCGATGGTTTATTCTCATTCCAAGCTTCTTGCGGCGTCATGTTTCTCACGGCGAAAGTAGGACTTCTATTCAACACATGAATGCTCCAATTGCCTGCTTTCGATCAATAACTCTTTGAAACACTCCTTTTCGCCAACATACTTCCCACCATGTTCAAAATGGTACGATTTTTCCTCTCACATACTCCGTTCTGCTGTGGTGGATAGGCTTCTATAAGTTGTCTGCAAATTCCATGTATTGAACAGAAATTTGCAAACTCATGGGAATTAAATTCCCCACCACGATCTGTATGAAGAATTTTAATAATCTATAAGCTTTCTCAATGAATGCTTTAAACCTTTTAAACATAATGAATGCTTCGGTTTTTTCTTGCAAGAAATAGACCCAAATTTTCCTACTATAGTCATCGATAAATGTAATGAAATACCTCTTGTTGTTGTTTGAAGCTGAACTAATTGGATCACAAATATCTGATGAACAAGCTACAATACCTCTTTAGCTTTCAATGCATCTCCCTTTGGAAAAGAGTAATGATGTTGTTTTCCTACAATACATTCTTCACAAATATCAGGCCGAAAGGTGATTGATGGAAGATTTGTCACCATTTATTTATTTTTTTTTTTCCCCCTAATGAGTGTTCAACCTATTGAAGCTTAAGTGACAACAACGGGAGTGTCACAACCATGTTGTATATCCAACCTTTGTAGAAAAGCAACTCTACATATTATGTCCAATATGCTAATGGAAATAACCTGTCTACTATCATGGTGACTTTGGCAAATAGGCCTTTATGTGGATGTTGAATTTGTATGGTAATAACATGATCTCTAATTTTCAATTTAACATTGTCTTTCCCTAACAGAAATTCTTGCATTACCCAAGTTTCACAATATCTATAAAAGATTCATCTAAATCAGAAAATAAGGAGTTGTTACTGCACATGCGATTGCTGCACTCGGAATCCAAGTACCACATATGTGATTGCATCCTTTTCTTGCTAAGAAAGACCATCAAGATAGTTTCTTCTTCTGTCCCTACAAAGTTGGACTCCTCTTCCTTTGTTGTGTTGGCATGGTCATTGCATTCAAATTGATAATGACCCTTCTTATGGTAGCATAACCGCTCATACTGTATTTATCGGGTCTGAACCCTTAATTGAATGAGTATCTCCCTCTTCCTTTTCGTCGTCCTTGACCCCAACCACGTCCTCTTCCTGAACCCCTCCATGTTGATGGTGCTTTACGGGTTGCAACCTTCAAAACCTGCTCCTATACAACRTGAGCAAGCATTCTTTGCTCATGTACTAGCAAAAAACTTTGCAGTTCATCCATATTATTCGACTCCTCAATAAAGCACACCACATAGTCAAATTTTGCACCCATTGACCGTAGAATATTTTAACGAATGATTGGCAGGAAAGGATTGCCTGCATACAGTAACATCCTTTACCTATCACCGTGGACATGCATCTTATTTGCWATCGCAAAGAAGWACTCAGTGACAGATTCTTCGGCTTTCATGTGAAGAGTCTCAAACTCTTGGCCAAGAGCTTGAAGTTGGGCACATTTCACCCTAGTTGTGTCTYGATACTTCTTCATGAAGTCCCAAATCTGATTAGCTGTRTCCATTTCAAGGATAGTCTCCAGAATGGCACGATCAAGTGCCTAGAACAAATAGTTTTTYGCCTTCAGATCTTTCAGCCTCTSTTCATCCCCTCTCTTTTGWTGTGCATCTATTAACACCATTCCATTTGATTGCCTTACAACTCCATCTTCAACAATACTCCAAYACTCCTTAGACCATAGGAAATTCTCCYTTAACAYGCTCCAATGGTCATACTGACCGAATTGTTTTCAGATGCCATTTGTTCTTGCTGCAAGTAAGAGACTGCTGCTTCTCTAATCAAACAGGCTCAATGGGGCTTTGGTACCACAATGTTGAATAAATTTGAATAGGACAGGTATAAGAGAAAGAAATGACTGAAATTTGAATATCTAATCCACCACTAATTGAACTCTTATACTGATGGGATTCCTAGTCTTGTTGTAGAGATATATTCTAATATACACTTAGATGATAAAATTTATAAATTAAATTGTGCTTATAGAGACCTCGATAACATTTGTATTTTAAATTGTGTATCTTCTCTTACTTGAATT
>MEJB01000030.1:0-20910 GCA_001752375.1 Rhazya stricta | reverse complement strand
CTCATTGACTTTAATAATTAACGTGATTGTGAGAAAATGTGATTTTAACTTCGTATTAAAGAAATGGGAAGACGACTTGTTTATTTTTGGTTTTTTTACATTTCGGTTCCATCTTATGGCCACCAAACACCGCTCCGGAGACTTGTTACAAAGCCTTATATTGGGCTCCTAGTGAGAGGGACGGGTAGACATAGTTTCGTTGTTATCGATTTCGTAATCTGATATTAAGATTGATTTTTGTATTTATATTGAGACAGATTACGTAATTAAATCTCGAAAAGCAATCCCGAATTAAT
Source organism: Rhazya stricta (assembly GCA_001752375.1). Lineage (NCBI taxonomy): Eukaryota > Viridiplantae > Streptophyta > Magnoliopsida > Gentianales > Apocynaceae > Rhazya > Rhazya stricta. The sequence continues at coordinate 20,614 of MEJB01000030.1, read as the reverse complement.
TGTTACGCCTTTATCCTCGCGCGGTAACAGCTACTGATACCCTTGTAGACTTCGCTTCAGAGGCATTAGACTAACGGAGACATAGAAGCTATACTTACCGTAAAAAGCAACGTTTAATTCATAAGATAGAAATAGACAAGGTCCGCTGGTTCCTCTCGCTACAAATGGATCGAAGCGTGAGCAGGACTTTGACTTTGACTTTGGCTTTGACGATCTCATATAGTAGAATATGGTCGTTGAAAGCCCCTGCTGCCCAAGTGGTACAGATTTGGCCAAAAATAACTTGGCCTACGACGAGTAAATTGCTGTCGTGGGAGATCAATTGCAGACTGTTTGGTTATTAATATATTTTGACTTAACTTTTGGATATAATGGGGAGACTTTCATACACTCCGGATAACAGGAAGAGAATAAATCTTGTTATGATGTTTTTTATGGGAAAAAAAAAGGAAGAAAGAGGAGGTATAAAGAGAAGGGTCTTTCGACAAGGAAGGAACGGATTTAAGTAGCTAAGATCTGTTTCGTTTTAGAACAGGTATCTTCTAGAATTTATAGGGGTACAGTAACGATACTACATCATGCAGCGCTGGTTAGTGAGGAGATAGGTTGTAAATTAAATAGATTTACCACAAAATTAATTTATTTGCATAGTTCTCCAACTGTATTGATGCTGGAATGAAATCTAGAGGGATATATGAGAGTTTTACGAGAGGATAAAAAAAACAGTCACATAGTTATTGAAGTAACTCATATTGGAGTGTGGTTCATAGGAAAATCCAGACCTGCGCCCTCCATAGGCTTTCTCCACCATAAAAGCCCTTGCCTAGTGCGAAAAATAACTTTAGTTGTGGCATTAATGTGGAATATAGGTTTTTTTTTTTTTTTTTTTTTTTGATAAGTGAGTTGTCGTGCTAACTCTAGAACCTCGGTACCTCATTACACTCTATACTATCCTTTTATGGAACCTATCCGAAACTTTATCGATGCTTACTCTACTTCCTTATTACCGCCCATGGCTGTGGGTATTGAAGTTTAAGTACTTTAAGACTAGCATAAGAGATAAATAGCTCATATCAGAAGAATTTTTTGGGTGTAATTTTTACTGAGAAATATATAATTTATTTTGTGTCTTTTGAATTTCATGTATATATATATACTCTGTCTTGTTGGGAAATGATTATGCTCTCGCAATTTTAGAACKAAATAGTCATTATCCTCTATTTAGTACTTTGTTAATCCATCTTGGTGTTCTTGTTAGTTTTCTAATATTGGAACCTAATGTTTGGGGAACCCCTAACTGCTAATGTGCAGTTGAGTTTGCATGTAACAATTCTTTGTGATGTTTTGACTTTATCATGTTTCTTTAGATTGTAATTTATGATTGAGATATCATAGGTTCAATTCTACTATATTTCATTTGGTATGGAGTAGAATAGATACTAACGAATACCCTGTRTCACCTTTTTATCAATTGACTTGTTGCACCTTGAGTTGTGGACCATGCAGCATAACTTGACTACATTGGAAAGTGATATCTTCTGAATACAAGACCAAGGRCATCATAAACTTAAATTAATTCTTGCTCGTCATCTATTAKTACATTGGTCTTCTCYGGTTKAAGACACTCATGAAATGATGCAACACCAGTTTTCTCTTTGTTCTTAATTTTGGATCTTCTAACTTTTCTTTYTTTTTGAGAATTTGTSARCAAGATCTAGAAACCACTGATGATACTCTGGACAAAATAGTAATGGTTTATCTCTTTTGCCATTTCTAATTTTCTGAGCTTTTGTTTCAGTCAATTCTTACTTTGTTAGGTTTCATTCATTTTTTATTGAGGTTATACAAGCATGAGAAAAGCATGACGATAAGAGCTTGAATTACCAATGGCCTTTCGYTCCCCACTGTCCTTCATAATGATGAAAATGATCCATTTTTGGATTATGGTTTGTTTGACATTACATCTAAAAGGCCTCATTTCTTCCCATCAAACACCCCCAAGTTGAAGGAAAAAAGAAGAAGAAAAGTAACGCATTGGTCTTAAACCAAATTTCCTTTCTTCTATTACGGCCTCCCTAGTGGTGCAACAATGGTGTTAATAGATGAGAAGTGCACTGAGTTCACATCAGCATTATCTTCTCTAATAATGATGTACTGGGGTGAACACGCTTTGACGATTTTTAGTAGTGTTTCCTGCAGTTTTTTCATTTTGTGATTCATGGCTTGGAAATTTCAACGTCGTGCAATTAATGCCAATGATATGTCTATAAAGATMGATCATTATTATCCGTCTAATTTTGTTAGCATGTACCTAATACTCATGACTGAGAAATGGGGAAGCCTTACCATSTCAATGATATTATAGGTCCAACTAGTACTTTAACTTTTTCTGTGTTTTAGAAAACTTGGAAAATTAAATGTCACATTCACCAATTTATTTCTTCCTCAGTCTGATATAAGTATGGTATAAGGCTTTAATTCAGTTTGATCAACATGGGTTTTCTCTGATGCAGGTGAAACGGTCACAATTGTTGGTGATCACAATCCAGCATTACTGAAGTACTTCGATTGCACGCGATCTGGTCCTCGGTCAGCTTTTGATGGCAATGTCGTTTATCAGTTTGAGAATATGGAATATGTAAGCTCTATTAATCTGAAGTGCATACCCTGCTATATATATTTTTTTYGAGTAGAGAACCTTCCTTTTGTTTGCTCTCATTATTTTGTCATGCAGCTCAAGTGAAGGCTGATGATGAGGTTTCTTCTAATTTAACAGCTAGATGATTAGTAGTTAAGATAAGTTGAATGGGGTTCTTTGCCACTGAAACAAATGATTAGTATGAAAAACAGATCAGTTATTAAAAGTCGATGAAACCAGTGTTAAGAAACTAGGGTGCCCATTTAAGATTTGGGACCTACCATGGGCTCCAGGTGTTAGATGAAACACACACACACAACTTCTTATGATGTTTGTTTCTTAAGCAGAGCATATAAACTGACATTAGAGTATTGGATGAGCAAATCAGTAAGAAAGCAGCTTCAGAATTGATCATGTTCCCCAGGCTAGAGGACTTTCAGTTTTAAAAATATTTGAGTCTTCTGTCTTTTCTCATCTGATACTTTTCCTACTGAATCGAGCCCAGCCAGGTTATACATATACTTCATGCTTCTGAAATATATTTCTAATTAGTTAGTTCTTCCTTTTACAATCTCAGCTTTCCCAACCATTGATCCGCTAATTAGTAGTGTTAAACCAAGCAGTAGCATGGACTCTTGCCATTTTACCCTATACCTCTATCAAAGCACTATCTGCTCAGAATGGGAAAACAAAGCAGCATATGACTCTTTTTGAGATKTTATAAAGTGATTGAATGACTAACACTTCATGTGAACGGGTTAAGATGAAGTGGCACTCTTAGAATTACTTTACATTCAAAGACGGCCATTTTTCCAAATCTCGAATTATTTCCAAGAAGATGTTATAAACCTAAAGTAACTCTTTGACTCATGTATTTTAAGTGAATAAAGAAACAATAGCCTACTTGAGAATATGAAATGCATTGATAGAACCAATTTAAATGGTGGAACTCTTAGAAGTAAGCCTCTTTTCCTGCTGTTTGTATGATCTTTCAGACATCTTAATTTTAGTCTATGTCTGATGCAGTTTTTATATATTAACTCGTATGCGCGAATATGAAACTTTGTATAGTTTTGATGTATGTTTSTGCATCTAATTCGGGTACATGAAGTTTTTCACTCGTGTATTTTCTTGCATTTGTAGATTCTTGATTTTGGATTTGATCGGTTAGGTGCTGAATCGCAGGTATATACATTTCTGTTCAATTCTTTCTTAGGTTATCTCAAGGGTCTGGATCATAGTATTGTTAGGAGCAAACTGATTCTTTCTTACTGTTCTTACTGTTTTTAATTTGCTTTCAAGTAAAACTATGAGATAAAGTTGCAGAGTCTTAGTCTGTACTATATGTATTGATGATCTAATTATTCCCTTCACTAAATCATAACCCTAGTCTGATCACAGTTCAACATGAAGAATTCATAAACCTGGTTTGGGTTTCTTTCTAAACTGATTTGGAAGATTCCATTCTGCAGCCTTGCATAATTCRACATACGTGCAAAAGTCATTAACTTGTTGACTGCCTGGAGGTGGCCACTTAACTTTTGAGATGTTCATTGAAGCAGAATGAAGACCTTTCCCCCTCGCTTAATTTTTTCTTTATGATAGGGATATCTGATTTGTAATTCATTTCTTGTGCACAGTAGCCAGCTTAAAATAAAGTATGTGAATATCATGACTTGAGTTCTCGCTTTCTGTTATATTCATCTAGCCAATTTGTTGGCAATGACAGATTGATCACCCTGTCTTGATTACGGAGTGTCCTTGCAACCCTATACAGTCTCGCTGTCGAATGGCAGAACTTCTTTTCGAGTCTTATGGTGTTCCATCAATAGGTATGAATGGCGGCCATTGGTTTCATTGAGGCTTTTCCTTAYCTCTGAAATTTTGGTAGTGATCAAAATTCTAGTGGGCTACAGGTTCTCTTTGTCTTCTCAACTCTGTGGTCATCTGGATGTAGCGTTCATAATATTGTTTTGTTGTTTGTTTTTCTGTTATTGTAAATTATTACATCTGATGCTTATTTAGGTGCTCTTAATGATGTATCTAGTCTTTTCATTTTTTTTTTTTCCTTTTGTACAATTGCAGCTTTTGGTGTTGATGCTGCATTTAGCTATAGGTACAATCAACAACTCGGAATATGTAAAAATGATGGTCTTGCTGTCTGCTCTGGATTTATGACTAGTCATGTTATTCCGGTATGCTTCACTTGATCATATCTTCCTCAAGTTGAATAAATGTGATAGGTAATCAGTCATGATTTGTTTCATGTATGATTTAAAAGATGTATAAATTCCTTGATTTCAGTTAATCAATGGCGAACCTGTTTACGAAGCATGTTGTCGAACTAATGTAGGGGGATACCATGTCACAGACTATTTGAAACAGCTTCTGTCACTCAAATACCCTCATCACATGTAAGCATGACAAAATCAATTCCAAGTTTTATTGGAGTTTCTGTTTTTTGTTTTTAGACTTTATCTCTAGAATATTCTGATAGGCCTAAGCTCACATGGGAGAAAGTTGAAGACCTGAAGATGGAACACTGTTATATTGCTCCAAATTATGCTGCAGAAGTCCGACTATTTCAGGTTGCAGAGTTTGCTGCCTTTGTTTTGATATCACTCTGGTTTCCTTCTGAAATTTAACCTGACATTTGTTGTAATAGAAAGGGGCTAAGGAAGCTGAAGAAAAGACACGATGCTGGCAACTTCCTTGGACTCCTTCACCTGTTGAGGAACAACCTTCAGAAGAAGAATTAGCTAGAAAGGCAGCTCTGAAGGAGAGACAGGGTCAAAGGCTACGTGAGATGGCTGAAGCAAAGAGGTCATCTCGAATAAATGAGCTTGAAAATGAACAAAACGGCTTGGAGTTCCTCTTGCAGCAGCTCAAACAAGTTGAAGATCATAACATTTCCACTTTCCTTTCAGAGACTGGCTATGCCTCTAGACAGGAAATAGAATCTGCATTGGCAAAAGTAACACAGTCTTTAAGGAAATCAAGGGGTGAACAAGTTGAAATTGAAGAGAAGATGGACTCTTCTACAGCTGAAAAGTATTATCTTGTTAATGTCCCTGATGATGTCTTAACACCAGAGCAGGTGCGAATTTGCCTTATATATGTTTTAAAATCTAACAGTTTAGAGCTTCTTTTAGCTTTGGCATTTTTCACGGTCACTTCCATTAATCTTAAAATGTAGATGCATTCTGATGTTATCTAATAGAATATGAATATTTTACATGTTGTCTGTGAAAAAAGATGGACTCTTCTMCGGCTGAAAAATATAATCTTGTTAACATCCCAGGTGATGTCTTAACACCAGAGCAGGTCTGCCTTTGCCCTACATATGTACTAGAATCGTCCACTTTAAAGGCTCTCTTAACTTGAGCTGTTTTTCACACATGGCCACTTATATTAATCTTAAATGTTGGATGCATTCTGATGTTATTAAATGGAATATGAAAATTTGACATGTTCTATGAAAGAGAAGATGGATGCTTCTACAAATGAAAAGTATAATCTTGTTAACATCCCTGATSATGTCTTAACACCAGAGTAGGTCTGCCTTTGGCCTACATATGTTCTTAAATGTTCCACTTTAAAGGTTCTCCAAACTTGGGCYGTTTTTCACACATGGCCGCTTTTATYAATCTTAAATGTTGGATGCATTCTGATGTTATCTAATGGAATATGAAAATTTTACATGTTCTATGAAAGAGAAGATGGAAGCTTCTACGAATGAAAAGTATAATCTTGTTAATGTCCCTGATGATGTCTTAACACCAGAGCAGGTCTGCCTTTTCCCTACATATGTTCTAAAATCTTCTACTTTAAAAGTTCTCTTAACTTTGGCTGTTTTTCACACAACTGCTTATTAATATTAAATTTTGGATACATTCTGATATTATCTAATWGAATATGAAAATTTTACATGTTCTGTGAAAGAGAAGATGGTCTCTTCTACGGCTGAAAATTATAATCTTGTTAACATCCCTGATGGTGTCTTAACACCAGAGCAGGTCTGCCTTTGCCCTATCTGTGTTCTAAAATCGTCCACTTTAAAGATTCTCTTAAGTTTGGGCATTCCACACACGACCACTTATACTAATCTTAAATGTKGGATGCATTCTGATGTTATCTAATAGAATATGAAAATTTTACATGTTTTGTGAAAGAGAAGATGGACTCTTCTATGGCTGAAATGTATGATCTTGTTAACGTCCCTGATGATGTCTTAACACCAGAGAAGGTCCGCCTTTGCCCTATTCTAAAAGCTTCCACTTTAAACCTTCTCTTAACTTTGGGAAATTTTCACGCATGACCACATATTGGATGCATTCTGATGTTTTCTTATAGAATATGAAAATTTTACATGTTCGATAATCATTCTATAGGTGAAGAATTKATATTATTCTTATGTGTTGGATGCATTATGATGTTATCTAATAGAATATGAAAATTTCACATGTTCTATAATCAATCCATAGGAGAAGATTAGAGGTTCTATATTTTCTATCTTTTGGCATACCAAACATTTATTGAAGTTATTGATTACAACAATGGAAGAGTGTTGCAAGCTTTTATCTTGAGCTTAGTACATGAACATGAACATTCAGTTCTTGGGATTTACTGGTTAGAAATGCTTGTATTTGCCCCTTTGTTCAGTCTACACAATCATGTAGATAGTTGAAATTTCATAAAGGGCTGCTAAGTTGGGGTTGGTGACATTGTTATTTCCCAACATAATGTCTCCCCAGCTTTTTGCAACATTAGTTAGTTATTTTGATATCTTATCTCTGTGACAGCTGAAGGAAAAGAGAAAGCAGTTGTTTCTCAAGTCCACAACTGAGGCCAGGCAACGAGCTAAACTAAAACGATTTGAGGAGGAACTAGAACGAGAGAGACAAATGAAAWTAGAGGAGGAAAAACGCTYGTACGTTGTTAAAGTTTTCACATTTATCTAACTAGAGATCTGTTTCTAGATTACAATTAGTTATTTTCTTTATCTCTTTCTTAGTAAAACTTTTAATTTTTGTACATCTTGAGTACATAGTGAATACTTAAAAAATGACTTCCYATCTAAAACTGCTCTTGTTTATTAATTTTTTATTTGCTTGTAATTGTAGAGAGAATCCAGAGCGTTATCTGGACGAATTACGTGCTAAATACCAAGAACTTTCTGAGAGAGTGGAGCAACGGAAACGCTTGAAGACAAATGGCAATAACACAAATGGGAACAATAACGTTCCTGGAGGTGTGGGACGTGGGGAGAGGTTGAATGCTGCTCAGAGGGAAAGGATGCGCCTTTTGACTACAGCAGCATTTGATCGGGGTAAGGGTGAGGATACTTTTGGTATTAAGGATGAAGATTGGCAACTTTACAAGCTTATGAGTAGAGATAAYGATGATGATGATGATGAGAAGCCAAACGAAGATGAAGCAGAGCTTAGTCGGATCTCTTCTAGACTTCGGGTTAGTAATACATTTTGGTCCATTGCTATTTGTAATTTATGTATTCGAGATCCATATCTATGAATTCCTTGTTCATTGGTGCTAGGACATCTAGAATATTCAGTGCTTACAGTGATTTCTTCCAGGAAATAGATCCAACATTTTTTCCCAAATCTGAGTCAGGATCCTCGACGATAGAGCCACCACGATTTCGTCCTCTTACCAAGGAAGATTTTCAGATAATTTTAGGAGTGGAAAGATTCAGGTGCCCCGAAGTCCTATTTAATCCCAACTTAATTGGGATTGATCAGGCTGGGTTGGATGAGATGGCTGGGATCTCAATAAGGAGGTTGCCGACTAAGGAACAAGGGTTGGAAGAAAGACTTACAAGTTCAATCCTTATGACTGGAGGAAGCTGTCTATTTCCGGGAATGGCTGAGCGTTTGGAAGCTGGGATTCGCATGATTCGGCCATGTGGAACGCCAATACAAATTTATAGAGCGTCGGATCCAATTCTAGATGCATGGCGTGGAGCTGCAGTTTTTGCCGCTGCGATGCAATTCTCCCAGCAGACATTCAGTAGTATGGATTACTATGAAAAAGGAGAAGATTGGCTGCGGGAATATCAGCTAAGATACACTCTCTGAATGTCAGGGCTCTGCAGCAATGAAGAAAATCTGTCAGCTATTCGTAGTATATAGATAAACCAAGTGTAACTACAGGCTCCCTTCTCTGATTGCACCGTCAGTTACTAGTTCTGGAATGTGCTTGGCTCTGGTACAGTCTGTCATTCCTGGTTACTTTGCCGTCCTTCTGATACAAAAGTTGACCGATAATTCCTGCAGGAACATGCCTCATGCCCCCTCCTTCCTAATCTAACTAACAGTTTTTTAGGCCTTCGCACTTCAACAAATGCAAGGTACTCTCATAGCCGGCACTTGATCAATGCTCATTTAGCTGATGTACCGGATAATTTGTCCATTGTGTCCGTGGCTGATTTGGATTAGATTAGTTACTAAATATTTTCTTTCTCAAAGAGAGATTTTGCATGGGCGCCTTCAGCTAAATTCATTTATCTATTAGTTTTCGATTGTGGCCCGGCATAAATTTAATGAATATACGATGTTTGATTAGTTACGCATGAGGAATGCTTTTGTTCATTCGCCTTTAAAAATTTACCTAGCTTCAAATTATGGCTTTATAATAAAATGTTAACTCGAACTATGATCTTTGAACAGTTATAATAAAACTTTTTAATTTTTGTTTTTTCACTTTTTTAGCTGATTATTGAAATAAAATCATAAAGCCAGATAAATTCAGTTCTTAGGGGTATTTATGTCATTCGTTTTATATAAAACTTAAGAAGACTCGAAAAAAAAACATGACGCGTTAAATCCTGGCTAATAGCTTCGAAAACTAGATTCTACCAAAAGAAGAAATGAAACAAAAAAAAAAAAAAAAGGCTGATCCTCATTTGCAATCTAAACCCAAGACCCACATTCCATGAAGCAGCAAGAATCTGCCCAACTTAACGGCTAGTTTTTAAAATATCCAAGTAGCATAACCCACCGCGCCTCAGCTCCAAGGCCCACAGCAGGGGAAAGCGAGAGCTGCCCCCGCAAAAGTGACCGTTAGCACAAGGCAGCCTTCTCTTTACTTTCCCTAATACTACTCTCAGTAGACTGAAAAAAACAACAGAGATCTTCTATAGAAACTACACTGACAGAGAGTCTCCTGCGCACTTCTTCTCAGCCGGAAGAAGCCCTCGAAAAGCCCCTCTCCTTCTCTTACAGCCGGAAGGGGACTTTTCGTTTATCTTTTGCTTGTTGAATTTTTGTAGATCCCGGGAGATCTTGGAAAAGATTATAATGGAAAAGATGGATTTAACTCAAAGAAGAAAAAGTGGGATTAATCTCCCTGCTTCAATGTCTGAGTCCTCTCTGCGGCTTGAGGCCATCTCGTCTGATTCATCGATGCGATCAGTAACGAATTTGCCGTCGCCTTTGACAATGTCTCCCAGGACTATATCAAATCTTTCATCGCCCTCATCAAAGTCAGGGAGTTGCAGTGACAGGTTCATTCCCTGTAGATCATCGTCAAGGCTGCATACCTTTGGGCTTGTTGAGAAGGCGTCGCCGGTCAAGGAGGGAGGGAATGAGGCCTATTCCAGGTTATTGAAGTCTGAGCTTTTTGGGACTGATTTTGGCTTTTCTTCTCCTGCAGGTAAAGGATCGCCAATGAGTCCGAACAAGAATATGCTGAGGTTCAAGACTGAGCATTCCGGGTCTAATTCTCCGTTTTCTCCTTCCATTTTGGGTCAGAATACTGGGCTTACTGCTGAGGTTTCGACACCTCCTAAGCCACCTCGGAAGGTTCCCAAGACACCGCATAAGGTATGATTTGCCTTCAGTTTAATTTGCTGAAACTTGGTGGAGAAGGATTAACTAGCATTCGTGATGTTATTTTAGCTGAATAATATGGGAATGTCGGAATTGACACTGAAACTTTTGAGAAAATTTGAAAATCAATAGTTTTATTGTTGAGATCCTGTGATCGGTTGTCCTTTGGAGATTCGTTGTAAAAAACGGAATTTTGTAGTACGGTTGCATTGATGCTGCTAAAAATAGGAAAAAATAATGATTTTTGAGGGAAAACATCTATTGGGCTAAATTTTGTTCTCCTAGGTTGAATATTTTCAAGGAGTCCATGTTATGTATCACTGAACTTGTGAGTTTTTGCATTTATGCTTTTAATAATTTTGTTCTTTTGTTTGCCCTAATTAATCTAGTCTAATATCTTCCTAGTGGTTACTGAGGCAAAGTATAAAATGAAGGAACTGGTTGGTTTTATGACTACTAGCAGGGTTATGCAAATTTCCATGTAGRACAGTTGTTGTTCCCAGGTAATGAATATATTAGCTCCTAGGATTTCACTTTGAAGATGCTAATACTCGCAATAAGACATGATTATTGCCTTTGTACACTTTACTCSACGCTAAAGATAGTAGGCTGCATAAGTTCGAAAATCAAATGCTAGTGTSTCATTCAGAAATTGTAGCATTATATAACTTTCTTGATGCAGTATTATGTTTCTTAGGTGGTAGGCAGCCATTGGAGAARGTTGATCACCATTCTTATTGTAGCCTAASCTGCAATTCTAGTGAGCTTATGTTAGTTCAGTTTGAAGATACTAATGCTCCCAATTAAGGCGTGATTACTGCCTTTGTCAGCTTTACATGACACTGAAGATCATAGGCTGCATAAGTTCAAAAATCAAATGCTAGTGTCTCATTTGTATATTGTAGCATCAAATAACTTCTTGATGCAGTATTATGCCTCTCAAGGTAGGCAGCTATTGGAGAAGGTTAATCACCATTCTTGTTGTAGCCTAACCTGCAATTCTAGTGGGCTTATGTTCAATGTGATGTTCTAAGAAGGGAAAAACCCGTTGTAATTTGGCAATTTCTAATACATTTTCCATTGCCAAAACTAAAGAAAGAAAATATCACCTCTACTATTCACTCATTCAGAGTGTCTGATTGCAGGTTCTGGATGCGCCAGCACTTCAAGATGATTTCTACCTGAACTTAGTTGATTGGTCATCTCAGAATGTCCTTGCTGTTGGATTGGGCACTTGTGTCTATTTATGGAGTGCATCTAACAGCAGGGTAAGTAAAAGAAATCGCGGAAGTTTAAAAGAACTCATATTCTKCATATAGCTTATCGCAAATAAGCATTATACTTTGAACAAAAACTAGCAAGCTATTTCCCCTAAYCACACTCTGTTCTTTTATTTAGGTAACAAAGTTGTGTGACTTGGGACCTAATGACAGTGTCTGCTCAGTCCAATGGACACGAGAAGGTTCATTCATATCTGTTGGCACCAATCTAGGTCACATTCAGGTAGCCAATTCTTAGTAGTGATGCATTTTGGTTCGGATTTCAGCAAATCGCTTACTATTCAGACATAATTCTCATCAAGCACTTGGTTCTATATTCCAGGTTTGGGATGGAACTCATTGCAAAAGGGTTAGGACACTATGTGGACATCAAACAAGAACTGGAGTCCTAGCATGGGGTTCCCGTATCCTATCTTCAGGAAGCAGAGACCGAAACATACTTCAACATGATCTTCGAGTCCCAAATGACTTCATTAGCAAGCTTGTTGGCCATAAATCAGAGGTAAAAGTATATTCTTGCMCATGGAATTCAACCATGGATTATTCCTAGTTATATGAAGATGAATACCAGCCAACAAGTTCTTATAACMATTCTRTATATCCAATGCATCAGGTATGTGGACTAAAGTGGTCTCATGATGATCGGGAACTTGCATCAGGTGGTAATGACAATCAGGTAAGCACATTACTACAAATTGTCAGTTCTTATTCTCCAATGGTTCCCGGCAAAACAATGCTGAAATTTCTCACTTTTGATGTTGCGAGCAGCTTTTGGTGTGGAATCAGCATTCTCAGCAGCCAATTCTGAAATTGACAGAGCATACTGCTGCTGTAAAAGCCATTGCCTGGTCTCCTCATCAGACTGGGATTCTGGCATCTGGAGGAGGAACTGCTGATCGGTGCATTCGCTTCTGGAACACCACCAATGGCAATCAGTTAAATAGTGTGGATACAGGAAGCCAGGTTTGTGTTAAGCGTTTATAATCCAAACCAATTACTTTTGCTTAAAAGACTCTAAATCTGCATCCCATGCTATTTTTCTTTCTGAAAATTATTGCTAATGTGAAACTCAATCTGCATCTCTCTAGGTGTGCAATCTTGCATGGAGTAAAAATGTGAATGAAATAGTTAGCACCCACGGATACTCCCAGAATCAAATCATGGTGTGGAAGTATCCATCTATGGCAAAGGTAGGGACTCTGATACCTTAATTAACCTAGTAAGTATTCCCCAATAAATGATGCCTAACCATCAAACCGTTGAATTTAAAATTAAAATCTGAACCTCTGCAAATTGCACTTGTTTTGATCTTGACAGGTCGCAACTCTAACTGGCCATAGTTTGCGGGTTCTCTATCTTGCTACCTCACCTGATGGTCAAACAATAGTGACTGGAGCAGGGGATGAGACTTTACGGTTTTGGAATGTTTTCCCTTCTGTAAAATCACCTGTAAGTTAGATTGAGTTGCTTCTGTAGTAGTGTCTCTAAGCTTATACTTTGCATAATTTTGCCATTACAAATCTCTCATTCTGTGATTGCCTTAATTTCTAGCAGGCACAAGTCAAAGATACAGGGCTTTGGTCCCTTGGAAGGACTCACATCCGGTGAAAAGGGTCTTTCCAAGTTGTAAATATATATATATATATATACTCAATCAATATTTAGGTGCTCAGCTGCCGGACAGAACTAGAAATGTGAAAGTTTTGGTAGGTCGATAGCATTCTCTCAAGTGTGCAGATTCTCCAAATCCTTTGCAAAGTCTATAAATAGTTGAATGGCATAATTAACTAATTTTTCTATAAAAGTATAATGAATGTAAAACTTTTCTTTATACTTACCGGAAAAGTATGTAAGTTTGAATTCTTTTGATCTTGAAATACCTAGAAGACTATTATTTTTCAAAGTTCAATGGAATTACAAGTTCCCCAATCTATCAAATGGAGATTTTACTTTGGAGGGCTTTGTTTAATAACCTAATTTAACAKTTAAAATTAAATAAATGAAGAATTTATTAAATTRCRGTTTGATAATATAATTTTATAATATCTTAACACRTTAAGTAATTTTTTAATTCCTTTTATATAATTTTGTAATATTTTAACATAATTTTTTAATTCCTTCTTTGTGATATTCTGAAGTAATATATTAAAACATTACAAATTAGGCTATCAGAATTTAATACTAAGAATCAAATGTATGAATTGATCTAAGGTAAATTTTTAATGCTTATATATTTAACAATTTTTTTAACTTTAACTTTGGGCCCCTTTGATAAGATTGAAGTACCAAGTTTGAAAAGTAAGTGATTTTATGAATACTAAATTTGATAATAAAATATACAATGAATATAATCAATTAAAATGTATAAAAAGAATTAACAAACACGCGTTAAGATAGTGTAAAATTATATTACCAAACGATCTTAATCTAATAACTCTTAATCCATTCAATTTTAATTATTGGATTGGAGTATTGAAGTTCGAAACTGAAGTTTGAAGTCTAAAAAATAATTGAATTTCTAAACATTAAATATTTACATCATAACGCCTAATTTAACTTGAATATCTTAATATATTAAGTTAAAATATTATCACTTAAAATTTGTAGAAAGATTTAGTAAACACTTAATGTATTAAAGTATTTCAAAATTARATTATCAAACGAATCAATTTATTTAATTTTAAGTATTGAATTGGGTTATCTAGCAAGACTTTAGTAGTTAGACTTTAATTTTATCAAAATAGTCTACCTTTCTTTATGAACCTTAATATTTTTGTTTTAATCTTTTTAGCCAAAAAGAAAGAGAAAAAAATTCGACTGGCTGGGCGCAACAAACCGACCCGCAAGAACAGACCTGCACCGATTTGCCCGTTTTAATATACTAAGCTTCAAAATTCCGATGTCCTCMGCTCAACCCTTCTATTCCTATATTGCGACCTTCAAAAAAAGTTTCAATATTTCTTCATGGCGAAAAATGTCATTAAACAATTCATGCTTATTTTAAAAATGTTCCTAAACTTTATTTTCAAATTTTTTTATCTTTCAACTATTTTCAATTATTTATCTATATCATTTGATAATTATCCTGAATAATTTTCAGATAAATCAACCACGTGCTCCTTAGGTGTAAATCAGTTGGAAGGTAAAAACGTTAATTCAGGTCAATTGTCTCTCCTAAAACAACMAGTACCCATCACCTTATCTTAACCTGATCCAGACAAACTTAATTTAGCCCTTAATTGCTTTCTTTCTGCCATTATTTGCTGCAAATACCAAACTCATCTCTCTGGTAAAATTTTGTTAAACTTGGAAGGAAAAGTTGTAAACTACCAAAAGATTGCAGTAACAGAACTCATTTCTCCTGCCATTGTTCATCTTCCCACAAGATTGCAGCAACAAAACACCAAATCTGGTTGAAGAAAATGGTTCCTTCTTGCACAAACTTCCTYTCGGTAAACTCGGGGAGAACTTGTCATTGCGGAAAACCCACTAACATATTGACAAGTTGGACAGATCAAACCCAGGATGGAGGTTTCTGGGTTGTGAATCATACATGTTGAGTGTTGGACTAGTATATTTTTGCTCCATTTATTACATTCTGCAAAATTTCTTCTATCTATTTCTTATCTTCTCTAACTTTTCTTTTTATCTTTATGCAAAAGAGAGGTGAAGGTTGTGGATATTTTGAATGGCATGATCCTCCAATGTGCCCCATTCCTTCCGAGTAATTCCTGGTCTATTAAGGAAGGTTTGCAAAATGGAATTGGGCACAAAAAGTTAAAGATGAAGTTCAAAATTGCAATCATGGTTGCAGCAATGTGTATTTGGAGCAGCTATTGTGGTGTTGAAATCCATATAAAAATTATGAATTTTGATGAAATTATGTATTTTGTCAGCTTTAGGCTGATGTAGGTTAATGTAGGGTGGTTATCTGATATGGTGATCATCTATTTTTCTTTGAATTCAATTAGTTTAGTGCAGGATTGTCTTGCCATTTTCCCRTTATCAATGTCTACTTGGTACAGTTGGCGTGTAATGAGAATTGTTGTTTGGAGTATGCAATTGTGCTAATGGAATATAGGAAGCCTTACAATTTTCTTACAATTTGGAGCATGCAGTTCATGGTTAGGAGTATTTAATTTTTTATTAGGAGTATGCTTACAATTTCCATACGGTTCTGCTTATACATAAGTTGCATTGCAGCAGCCTTACATCGATAATCCTTTATAAGCCCAAGATACAATGCAAAAACTGCAATCTCTTATACCTAGTATACCATCCACAAGTCAAAACTGAAATCCAATATGAATCAACATAAGCCAAAACTACAATCCACAAGATATAATAAACTATCAATTGAAAAAGGCTTTCAAAATGCCAACTGCAATCCATTCTATATCTACTGATAATGCTGAATCCACAAAGTGCTTCCTGGATTCATCCATAATTCAGTCAAAATGCTGAGATGAACTACCATTGTTTCATACATATTCTAATAACTATTCTATAATTGTCATAATACATCACAAAACACAACACAACATACTCAGCATTTGTCCATACCAAAAGTCATTTTCCTAACAACTATTCAAACTCCAGCCTTCTCCTGCCTATCTCATCCTGATATAGTACACTTTTGGACCCCTCATTCTCTTTGCCATTGTAGTCTGACATGTTTGCTTGTGCCCAGCAACCCCACATAGACTACTTTTTCTGCTGATTGAATCTAAATACTTGTCCTCACCTTTATTAGTGAAAAACATATCAAGTTAGTTGGAATAGAATCAAAATTCAGAAATAAATGTCAATTAGACTTCATACCTCATGTTCATGGATGGCCTCATTTACATTATCTTAGTTTAGATGTACTTGTGATGCCTCTGCACTTATCACCTGCAAGTTAAGATCAATCGTGATAAATGTTCAGTTCACAATTTTAAAGTATCCCCAACTATTGATTGAACAATAAAAATGCAATTGATGTAGAAATATACTTACACCAGACATTTGTGAAGAAACTAGCCATTAGATTCATGATTTTGCATGTCATTTTCATTATCTTGATTTTCATAATCTTGTTGTGAATTGACAGATTCACAAGTCCTTCTATTGCGTCCAAGATTTCCACACTTGCTGCATTTATTCATTTTACAGAATGGGATGTCGATTAAATGCTGAACCCCAATACATAAGTGAAGAAAAAAATATATCAATATTGTGTTAGTAATGTATATACYATATCAGAAATTAAAAACACAATCCAGAAACTTATAACTCATGTTCAGCATTCCCTCCAGCATCAACCTCGACATTACCAACAMCTTCTGAAGCTACATCAACAAGCTGGCAAGTTCTTGCATTATGTCCTCCACATTTTCTGCATTTTAGTGCTCCAGATCCTGCCGTTGATAGCTTTCTTGATTTCTTACTTGTACCAGTCTCTTCATCCACATCTCTTTCCCTGGTTTTCTTGGGTCGACCAGGCAACTTGAGCTTCTCGGGGTAGGGGTGGTTCCTTATCCACTCTAGGCCAAAGATTAGGCCGACTAATTAGGTTTGTAACAGGCTTATAAGATTTCATAAATGTAGAAATGTGATAAACCTGATGAACGTAAGACTTAATTTTGTGCCCTATACATGCTATAGCACTCACAACAGGCACTCATGGAATCCCACACAACTTCCGTTTTCTACAAGAACAAGATAAACCTTGCAAATCCACAGCAAATACATCACCTCACATGCGTTGTACCTGAAATTTTGCATCTTCGGCTCCTCTAGGCATAAAGTCAGCAGACTGTTCCTTCAAATTTTCTACATATTTCATTATTTTAGGGCATACCAGTCCCTCTTTCTTCCCCATCCATTCCCTCTTCACCTCCAACCTTGACAATGGATTCTAACATACCTAATATAGGCTTTTACCTAGCCTCTAAAATAGTGGAATTGAAGCTCTCAGATAAGTTATTTAACAACATGTCACACTCAGTGAAAGTCCTAAAGTGTGATCTTGCCCAATGACTAGGATATGAAGAGTTCATCAACCAACGGAATGCATCATCATCTAACCTTTTCAAACGGCCCCTATGATCAGCAAATTTGTTAGGATGAGTTGTCCTTGCACAAGCACAGAGCTGGTCCTTTAGTGCTTGCCATGGACGAACCTTTTTAAAGTTATTGTGCAAGTGTCTTACACAGAATCTGTATCCAATCCTACGTAGCAGTTCTCCAACAGCTGGAATAAGGCCATGCCGTTGGCAAACTTAATATTGTTAGAAATTTTATTAAACAAAGCAGAAAAGAAAACATAATTAGATTAAAAAAGTTATTTACCTTTGTCTATTAGATATAGTTGTCCACTTTTCTTGATCATATATTTCAAAGTCTTGAATCAGGAGCTCTATAAACCACTTCTAGTCTCCTTATTTTCTGCTTCAACTACACAAACGACCAGTGGAGATATTGAGCTATTGGCATCAATGCCAACTGCCATCAATAACTCACCGGGATGTGGACCTCTTAGATGGCACCCATCTAAACAAATCACTTTTCTGCAACCATTTCTAAACCCCACCCTCAATGCAGCCAATCCTATGTAGAATCTTTGGAATCTTTCTCTACCCTTATTATTGATTTCTGTAGGCAAAATAATTGTATTTTCTTGATCAGAATCTCTTAGTTCCTCCACATAATCCCACATCCTTATGTACGGATCTTTGTAACCTCCTATCGAAGCTCTTGCAATTGCTTTTGTTCTATATCTGGTCAATTGAAATGTTAAACTTCAATTCTCTGTGAACTYTAGCYATAAATTCCCAACAATCAYACCATTACTTGACCTAAAATCCTCAACATACCTGTTTGCTAAGAATCTTGGACCAACGATTCTTGAACCGAAATGTCTCTCACACTTGTGAGTTTTATGAAGGGACTTAGGCTCTATTTGGATTAGATTTTGGGGCAAGGGGAGAAATTTTTTTTTTTTCTTAAGTTGGAGAGGCAGAAATTGAAAGATTTGAATTTTAAAATTATTTCTGAAGTTAAGAAATTTCTTGAGTTAAAGAAACCACTTGCATTAGAAAACATAAAAAGAATATTTTCCTAGAAAAATTTTACTATTTAACATAATSCAAATTTAAACAAAAYATGATTTTGAGTTAATTAACCATGCACAACTCAACTGGAGGAAAAAGAATAACCATACAAAAAAATCACGAAAGTGATTACTTAGAATTATTCGTGTTATTTACTATGAATAATCGATTATTCATATAGAATAGTCGATTAGTCAAAATGATTATTCAGAATTCTTCATGTCGTTTACTAAGAATAATCGATTATTCTATATGAATAGTCGATTATCTAAAGTGATTACTCAGAATTTTTCATGTCGTTTATAATGAGTAATCRTTTATCCATAGTRATCACTCAKAATTCTTCACACCGTTTACTATGAATAATCGATTACTCTCTATGAATAATTGATTTTTTAAAGTAATTACTCATAATTCATCGCAATAATCGATTACTCTATATGAATAATCGATTATTCAAAGTGATTACTGTAGCTAATCATATAAAAATTCACTGCTGCAATTTTTTGAAGGAAGGGGAAATGTTATTGTATATTTTTGTCTTTTAGTGATGATTGGAGGAAAAATTTTTTGTTTGGGAGTAACATTTCTTGGCCCAAGATGTAAAACAAATGACATTTAAAAATGGAATCAAAAAATTTCTCGATTGAAAGTGTAAAACAAATGACATTTGAAACTAGAGTCAAAAATTTTTTTGCCCCAAGATGTAATCCAAATAGAGCCTTAATCTGCCCATCTGATGTGCCCTTTAACTTCGATACCCAAATCCTCCATTTGCAATTCTTACCATAGCATAATGGACAAATTCTATCACTATCATTCTTGGTAAACTTAATAATCTTACTATGCTTTACCTTATGTGAGTTAAAAGCATCTTTATATGTCTGTTTTGAACAAAAAATCATGCCAACCTTAAARWACGGTTCTCAATATCAAGTTGAGGTCCAAACCTCTAAAATATTATCCTMCCCTTTCTATCTAACTCTTCATCGTCCCCAGATAAACTGACTGTCCAACTCATCAGAATCATGTTGTGAAGAGCTATCATCAACATCCATCCATGACCTGTGAACAAAACCACATTAGATGTAGCAGCCCTCTCTTTTCTGCCTCGATCAACCCTAAGCCTCTTACTACTACGAACCCCCAATCCTTTCTGAACACTCTTTCTGTTTATCCAAATTGTCTTTCCCATCATTGATAGAGGACCAGATCCTCTTATCCGAATCAGAAGTCTCAAAACCAAACTAACAAAAACTATTGCACTGGTTGTTTCTGCATCTTCTTCTGGTTCATAGTCTACGTCATCAGATTCACTACCACTCATATGTGTTTTTCTAGTTGTGACTCTATCAATTTATGTCTCTTTAATGACTCTTACACACTGATTTGTTTTTCACAATTCTACCRACATTGACACTATCACTTGACTTTTCCCATCCCCCTTCCTTTTACTATTTTCACCCTTGCTTTTATTCAAATTTAGCTCACAAGTATTTTCCATCATGTCAATATCATGGTCCCTCCCATAACTTGATCATTTTCAGGCTGGTTCACTTGAGGTTCATTTGGGTTCTCAATTTGTTCACTAGCAAMCGAAGGTCCTTCTAAAATAGGTAAGCTAAAATACTATCTTCTTTTATGTACAAAGAAACCTCAACAACGCCCTTACTTGCTCCAAGTTCTGCCACAGCAGGGAAAAAGGTAGACAGCGAGATAGAAGAAGCAGAAGAAGGAAACCTGGTTTTTCTCTCT
>MEJB01000003.1:5354948-5381930 GCA_001752375.1 Rhazya stricta | reverse complement strand
CTAGCCAAATTCAAGGAATTGAAGGAAAAATTCCAACAGTTACTGGAGTAAGGTTCTATTAGACCTAGTATTTCACCTTAGGGTGTTCCAATAATGTTTGTCAAGAAAAAGGACAACACTTTAAGGTTGTACATATATTATCGAGGCCTGAATAATCTGACTATTAAGAATAGATATCCATTGCCCCTCATCAATGAGCTATCATCAACTGCATGGCGCTAGATATTTCTCTCAGTTGGACTTCAGACAAGGATATTATCAGGTCAAAATCTGTGAGGAAGACATCCCTAAGACATCATTCAACACTAGGTATGGATATTTTGAGTTTGTATTGATGCCATTCGAGTGAACAAATGCCCTAGCAAATTTTATGGATCTTATGCATAGGATTTTTCAAGCCTTACTAGCTGAATTTGTATTATCTTTATAGATGATATTTTGATCTATTCCAAGACCTAAGAAGATCATGAAAGACATTTGGACCTAGTGTTATGGAAATTAATGGAGCATCAGCTATATGTCAAATTTAGTAAGTGTCATTTTTGGCTTCATGAGGTCTCCTTCTTGAGARACATAGTTTCACGAGATGATTTAGCAGTGGACCATCAAAAGTAGAGGTTGTGATAAATTGAAAATGACCTGAGACCCCCACTAAAACTAGGAGTCTTATTGGGTTAACAGGATARTATAGGCAATTTATCCAAGATTTTTCCAAGATCGTCAACCCTTTGGCTAGGTTGACCCGGAAGAATACTCAATTTAAGTGGGATGAGAAGTGTGAAAGCAGTTATCAAGAACTGAAAAGAATGCTAACATCTGCACCCGCGTTGGTACTCCCAGAGGTAGGAAAGAAATACGCACTATATACTAACGCATTGGGTGGACTTGGAGCAGTTCTCATGCAAGAAGGTTGAGTGGTGGCTTATGCCTCATGCAAACTCAAATTGCATGAGGTAAACTACTAAACTCATGACCTGAAATTGTTTGGAAGTGCATTCGCCCTTAAAAAATGGAGGCATTATCTATATCGAGCACGAGATATTCACAGATCATAAAAGCCTCAAATATTTATTCTCACAGAAAGATTTGAACATGAAGCAAAGAAGGTGGATTGAATTCCTTGAAGAATATCGATGTCTGAGCAACTATCGTCCAGGAAACGAGTAGTAGATGCCTCGAGTAGGAAGGTAAGACTGTCGATGAATGACTTCAGGAAGTGAAAGAGTTGGAACCTATTGTCATGTCTGAGACCGAAGTAAAGAATAAAGCGTTTCTTGTAGCCTATATCAGTCTAACCTCCAATTGSAGATAACAGATTAAGAAATGCAAGAACATGATGAAGTAATATGAAAATAAGGAAGAAAATGCAGTCTAGAGTTTTCCTGACTTCAAAAGGATCAAGAAGGAGTGATGCACTTAAAAAATGAGATATGTGTACTAGACCATCCTGAACTGAACAAAAGTATTCTAGATGAAGCCCATCAAAGTTGATACACAATCCATGATGGGAGTAACAAGATGTATCACAATCTCAAACATAACTTTTTGGTGAAATAATATGAAAAGAGAAAACACARYGTATGAGTTCACATGCCTGACATGCTAGAAAGTAAAGGTGGAACATCAGTGATCGGGAGGATTACTCCAACCTCTATCAATATTAGAATGGAAGTTGAAATGTGTTACCATGATTTTGTGATAGGTTTGCCTAACACACGGGAAAATAAGAACCACGTTTGGGTAGTAGTAGATCACCTGACTAAATCGGCCCATTTCATTATGATCAACATAATGTACTCTCTGGAGATGTTAGAAGAGGTTTATGTACAGGAAATCATGAGACTTCATGGTGTATCTATAAATATTATTTCAGAGACTGAGATTCACTTCACGATTTTGGCCTAAACAACAAAAGGCAATAGGTACAAAACTAAGCTTCAATACTACTGCACATCCCAAATAGACGGTCCATCAGAGAGGATTATACAAATCCTGGAGGACATGTTGTGAGCATGCATCATAGATTTTGGGTYCCAATGGGCAGATAATTTAGCATTTATAGAATTTGCATATAATAATAGCTATCAATCATCAACTGGAATGGCACCTTACGAAGCAATCTATGAAAGAAGATGCCAACCACCAATTGGCTGGGAAGAAGCTGGAGAAAGGCAAATCTAGAAAGATAACCAATTGCCGAATATGGAGAAAACATGCCGAAAGGTGAAAATAATCCGAGACTGGTTATTAACTGCCCAAAGTCCGTAGAAGAGTTATGCTAACACCCAATGGCGAGATTTGGAATTTGAGATGGGTGATAAAGTATTTTTAAAACTGAGGCCTCACCGAAAAATTCTCAAGCACCCTAGGGGTGGTAAGCTGAGTCCAAGAATCATTGGACCATTTGAGGTTCTGGAAAGGATCAGAGCAATWGCGTATAGAATTCTTCTTCCAACCAAGTTAGCTGGGTTCATGATGTATTCCARGTGTCGCAGCTTAAGAAATAAAACCTATCATCAGAACATGTGATAAATTGGCGGAAATTGAATTGCATCCTAACCTGTCATACAAAGAGAGGCCAGTATAGATGCTAGAGACCGGTGTCAAGAAGATGAGAAATAAAGAGATTCGGCTTGTCAAGGGTGCAGGAGGATCATGGGATTAAGGAAGTAACTTGGGAATTAGAAGATTGCATGCATAAAAATACCCCGATTTATTCATAGGTACAAAAAAATTTTGAATAGGAAATTTCTGTTAGTGAGGGAGGATGTAAAACCCTAAGGCTTTTTCGATTTTCGGATATCTATTTAAGGATTCCATAGTTTCAATTGCATCTTTAGGAACTAGAAATTTCCTATAATTAATTTAGTATTATTTTATTAGTTTGTATTATCCTTTTTAATTTTAGAATCGAGCTGTAGGAATTTTTATTACGTCCGAAAAACATGAGCCTGTTGAGGGAAATGTGCCTTCGTTTATATTATTTATATTGACAGCCCCAGTGAAATTATTATTATGCCCTAGATTCTAATTAGCCAATGCATGCAAGGCTTGGACATTCTATATGCATGCATAGATTGCCCATAATTTGATCGATACATGAGCTCTTTGACCATGTGGTCTTTGACCAACCCACTACACATTTCAATTTATTTTCTCTTCTTCTCCCTAGCCAATTGACTATCCTTCTTCTTCTATTTTTCCTCTTCATTTTCTTCTTTCTTCTTGGCCGAAATTCTCCTTTGGTTTTCTTCCAAAAATCTAGTTAAGTTAAACATCTTGAAGAAGCCTTTTAAATCTTAGTTTAGAAGCTTTTATGAGCTTATTGAATAAGCTTATCTTCCTTCTTTTTCTTGAAACATAATCAACATCTAAAGTCTTTAAATATCCCCCCACCCTCTTGGCTGGCTCTCTCTCTTCTCTCCTATTTAATCGTGAAAGTGTTATTAAACTTTCTCAAAACACTCCCCAATTCCCTTATCTCTCACCTCTCTGTTGGCCAACCTCACCACRATCCACCTCAGTGCACCACCAACCCTCCACCTTGCACCGCCTTCCTCCTCCCTCCTCCAACACCCTTGTTTCTTCATCAAAGGTAGAGCTTTTATCTTTCAAACACTAATTTTGTTCTCCTATTCAAGCTTCCATGACCGAAACTCCATTTGTCTTTCTTCCATTTTGTTCAAGTGCTTGGACAGTTTGCATAGAGCACCATCAAGACCTCATCCAAAACAGTTCTTCTTATTTCGAGGTTAGCACTTTCATTTCTTGATTAGCTCAGCATATGTAGGAACTTTACAGCTTTAGTTAGGATAGATAGATTAAGTTTGCAACTATGTTTATATGAGAATTACATCCTAGCTGTTTGGATGTTTGAGTATGGTTTTGAATTTCCAAGTTCTTGAGCAGCTTAACATGAATTTTAAGTTGGCTTTCTATGGTGATTAAGCATGCCTACTGATTTTATGGTTGCAATACTTTATATTGATTTTGAATAGTATGATGATGGGTAGAATAATATAAGGACTGTTGACAAAATCTTATTGCTAGAAATCTTGATAACAGTTTTATTATATACTCTGTCTTTTATTATCTTTTGCCTTTCAATGACTTGTGAAATATGGGATGGATCATGCTATGTTATATTTTTTTCCTCTTAGGAAATCATGAGTCATGAACTTTTCAAAAATACTGGACAGTGTACACAGATTGTGTTTTTGCCTATTAGCTTGGGAAGATTTTGGTTTAACCATATGTTGAAATTTTGCATATGATATATGGTTGGGCATCATAATGTCTCAGGAGAAGTTTAAGACCAATTTCACCTAAATTGAGTTAGTAGAACCTGAGATATGATAAAAACATTAAGACCCTTATATTATCCAATTGTAGCTTGGCCGGCTAACAGAACACCAGAATGTTGTTGCACATTCTGAATTGGTTATTGGTTATAATTGTTCATATGAGGTATGGTTTGACATAAATGAATCTTAGAAATAATTTGGAACTGGCTTTGAATAATTAGAATAACTAGAACCGGAGATATGACAAAAATAATCTTACTCTATCAATTTAGACTTCTCATGTTTCACTCTTCTATTTGGATTTTTTTTGGGAARTGCYTACACACTATTAGGTGCTGATTTACATGTATATGTTGCTTAATGCCATAGGAATATAATGGGACCTTTTTCATTCAATTCAATTTAGTAAAACTTTAGTTAATCATAAATCATATAAGCTGGACAGTTTTAATTGGTAAGACACCCAATCCTATTTTAGCAACCAAACTACGATTTGTCCAACTTTACTTTATGTTAAACCTCAGAATGCGGAAGTTTTGTTACTAAAACAAAATATTTTAATCCTCTTCAAATTATTGAGCTTTTGAAAAATGCGTTTAAATTGCTTTATACGAAATTACTTTTACGCTTTCTGAGAAATGGTTTTTCTATGTTTTGAAATTACAAGTGTGAATTGTTTGAACTAAAGTATCGATTTGCCAAGATATTTCGAACTTTGAAAAGGCCATTAATTTGATACTGAAACTTGAATTTTATTTCGACATTGTGAATGTGAATCTCATGATTGAGGACTCYTGATTGTGAAATTTTTGCAAATCCAATTATGAAAGARGAATACTCAGTCAGTTGTCTTGAGGAGCAAGCTACACAAGCAAAGTACTATGTTTAGCTYGTCACCAGTACAAGAACCTCTTGAATCGGGTAGCATCAATCCTTGAGATAGCCATAAGGCCTAGT
Organism: Rhazya stricta; assembly: GCA_001752375.1. Taxonomy (NCBI): domain Eukaryota; kingdom Viridiplantae; phylum Streptophyta; class Magnoliopsida; order Gentianales; family Apocynaceae; genus Rhazya; species Rhazya stricta. Next base: position 5,376,669 of record MEJB01000003.1, on the reverse strand, counting down.
CGGTGGTGACCTAATGGCAGACCGGGAATGCATCAGGCAAATGGTAGCGTCACAAAGCCCTATACTCTGGTGATGGACACTCCTGCCCGAGTCATGAATTTTGGCCCTGGCCAACCGATTRGTGTACCCTACCTATCGGGTACTTTCGTTTGTGTTGTGAGAGGGTGAAAATCGTATGCTTAACTTCGGTGTTAAGGTTGGTAAACTCAACCCCACCAAATTAGATAGGTGATAATCAGGAACTCTCTACCTTGATTGCCACCCACTTTGTGATATGATTTATTTTGATATAGAAAACCCTTTTGATATGTTCTTGGATCAATTTTTGAGTTTTTGTGTAACTTAATTATTTATTATTCTGATTTAGATACGCTTTGAATGCTAAGTATTTTGATACGCCTTCCGCAATTGTAATTATTTATTTTGATAAGTTATTCACACTTGAATATCATGTTTTTAACTTGCCATGCACACGCCTCGGGACTCGTTAATCCTAGCGCACTGTTTCTCTCATGTTTTAGTGACAAATACATATATTTTTTTCTCATGTGTAATTACTTTTGCAAGATGTACTTTTGATATTTTTGGAGTGTAAATTATTTCGGATTATAATTTATTCAGTTTGATGTTTTAAGTTGCATAAATTATATTATGGGTTTTACGCACTTTGATTATTCGACGATTCAACTGTTGAGAGATAAGTGGCGCTCACTTCTTTCCATTGGAACCTAGGAAAGGGTAGATTGTCAAATACTATCACTAACCAAGGGGAAAATAGATAAGGGGCATGAGGTAACAATTCTATATTAATCCGAGCCAATCCATATGCTCCAGTTTTTTAATAAGATTCTGGCTAGGTGTATACAAGTACTATAATGTGCTTCTCTGTTGGTATCTATTAACCATATAAGTTGGGGTACAATAGGTGATTTAACAATAAAGTAATAAAAAATCTAATATAAAATATAATTTCTAAGGCCATAGGATACGTCTGATTAACTGATGTTTTAAAATTTAATTTTGATTCATTAGAACCACATAAACCTATACACAGAACTCCAATCAAGAGAAAATAGAGCCACTCGCTACTCCCCGCATGGATAGAAATAAATAAATTAAAATTAATCTTACTCCCACATAATGGAAAAAAAAGAAAAAGTAAAAGGTCACGAGAAGAAAATGATCCTATTTGACCATTGTACATTGCTAACATCAGGAAATGAAATAATCGAGAATCTTGAGTAACAGGCCAGGCCGATAAAGTAGCTAAGGTGTTTGTTGAATCTCGTTAGTAAAATGGGTCCTATAGCAAGCCTGTCTATTCCTAATCTCCAATGGAAATAAAAAATAAAAAAGACAGTTCCATWTAAAATCCTCCAATAGTTAGATTAATGGATAGTCTGGTTGGAAATGATAACAGAATGTATAAAACTTTAGGAGTTCTAAAATACATATACATATAGTATACAACTAAATGACGCTTTTTCCCCTTTAGGGAAAGAAGATAAGTAAGGAATCCATAGATATTGGCAAAACTACAATTTTTGTTAACCAAGGAAAAAAWTTTGTGGTAAAGACAAGATACACTTGGACTAGAAAAATCCATGCTCAAGGTATTTTGCGCATGGATCTTTTCAGCACAAAAATTCAAGTAGATTCAAGTAGAGTTTTTTGGAACATATCAATAAGCTAGAACCATAGTYTGAGTCGTTTCAGCCCCTAAATTAACCCGAACATTCAAGAAATACGTTGGACTGGCYGATTCACATATTTTACAACCATGAAAGTCCTCCGTTCTTGGAGCAGAAGCAATTTGTTTAGCTTAGATCCATTCCAATATATCATTTCTATACGTTGGTATGGCAATCGAGTACATCCTATACATGTATCATAAATGTTTATGAATACGACATTGGATCTATACATTTTTTAACGTCATAAATTTTCAACCGAGTAAGCTTATAAATAAATCCTTTATTTAGATATRAGGTAAATCAATGAGTTATCAGAATTTTTCTTATCAATTTACTTCTGGACCACGTATTATACAAGAAAAGGAATGGTCAAAATACTTTGATTTCTTATGTTTTTCCAGACGAGATTATACCTTAACATTAACATGTAATTCCAATTTCTTTAGGAATATTCTAATTACAATCATTAATACTACTTATTCAAAAAAATCGATTGGTTAATAAGAATTTATCTTTGATTAGAATAAATTGATAAAGCAATAACCCTTTTAATAGCTGCTTRGACGGCTGCAATAGRTATAACAAAAATTGTGAAAAGTTTTCCCTTTAATTGACAATTACCKAAAAAATCAAAAAATGTTAAAAAAATTGATATTTACTGCATTCAATATAAGTCAAGACACATATGTGCTCTAACCATATTTGGCTTGTAATCAATCCATAGATACCAATATAAAATAAATAGGCAATAAAAATTTGTACATGTTCAAGCATCATTAAGCAACTCCTTATTAATCTCACTCAGTTCAATATAAATAACAATTCAATTGATTCAATTGAATCACATGTAACAAGCAAGGAATATTTTACTTGTTGATTGTTTTATTGACAAGCTACAACAATTGCACCTATTAAAGCAACTAAAAGAATTATTAATATGAGTTCAATTGGAAAAAAAAATATATGTTGATAATTAAATTCCAATTTGTTGACTATTTCTTATCAAGTCTTGTTCTTGAACCCGATTTGATCTTTTAGTCCAAATAATCCCATATCATGACATATTTGGAGAAATAGGACACAGATCGTCGCTAGTTTATGTAGGTTTATATCAATTGACATTACTGAGGCTATAGGTTTCTGTACAATAATTTGCAAGAATTATTCAAGTGCCTAAGGTTAGAACTTAGAGGTTCGCTGGTGTTCAATTTGCATCTCTTTGAGTGTTTTTTTTTTTTTTTTTTGCTACCAACAAAATCGATGGGTGGCTTCAATAGTCTTGGAATGGTTGATAATGTAGAATAGATTGAAAACATTGATAGGATATCCATCTCTTGATTCCCCAATATGCCATTTCCTCCTCATAATTCCCATGCAAGGATTATACTCAAACCAAAAGGGACATTATATGCATCCTCTCCAATTGGTTTTTACTATTGTTTAAAGTTCTTATTTTTGGAGTTTTGGAACATGAATTAAAGAAAGTTTTTAGAATCATAGAGTTTTAACAAAGAGTGTAATACCCTGAATAGTTTTTAGGCATTTATGAATTTTATGTAATTTAATTTATTTGGTAGTTAGTATGATTGTTGTTTTGCTGATTTTTGGTGATTTTTGTCCTTTAATTAATTAGATCCGAATGGTCATGGTAATTCGGTACTTAAATCATCCTTGGATAACTTAGGTTGTGCTAATGGAAACCACTTATATTTTTAAAATTATTGGTCCAAGACCTAAAAATAAACCCTCCACCAAAATGTTAGAAACTAACCCCATCAACCATATACACCATTTTAAGAAGCTAAGGAAGAAGGCAGAGTAGCTAGGAAGGAGAAAAATCACTTGGCAATCTTGGAAGCCATTGGAAAATGTAATCCCTGTGATTTAAAGTAAGTCTTATCSTAATCTAATGTTTATTGATGTATTTCATAGAGTTAATTGATAACCTCTAGATTAGAACCTCATTCCTATTAGGTTTTTGTTAATTATGGTTAGAGGGAAGATGTTCTTCCAAGTATGATGGATGTGTATGCATAATGTTGTTTCGGATAGAATGAAACTAAGATAATGAAAGGGACTTAGATTCAAAGAGTTACTACTATTTTACCTTAAAATTCATAATTTTTGGATTTACGCGGATGCATAGACAAAATGGATCGTCCTTGTCTCCGTCCATGATAATTTGGTGCTCTCTGGGTGCTCATGGATGCATGCACGGATGGAACTTACCATCCATATGCCCTTGCTGGGCTATGGATGCACCTAAAGACGCAGAGTAGCATCCATCATTAGCGTCCATGGCCTCCCAATTTGAGAAAATGTTAGCTCTTTAGGTATTTTCAAGGTTAGAATATTTCCTAATATACCCTAAGATGGTGTCTTAGAGTTTTACAATATAGAATACTCTTTTTAGTGTTTTTCCCTTATGTTTAACTAGGAAGTGGCATGTAGACATCAAGAAAAGCTAAGGAACTCAATCACTATTTATAAACCAAGTTTAAGCCTTTAAGCATTTTACTCCATACCCTCATAAATTGTGATGTATGTGTATGGTTGTTATGATTGAAATGCTCTTATGTGAATCAAATTTGAGTTTATGGTTGATATTCAAGTATGTAAGTAAACTTCCATTTCTTCATCCATTTTGGTGTATGATTATTATGTATGGATGTGTCAGAGTATTATGATTGAGTTATTTGTATGTGAAGTACTATAACTATTATGTTGATTTGAACTATATGAATTCCTCTATGTTTAAGTTATGAAATGACATGTGCATTGTTTTATGCTATAATGTACATTCATAAACATGGATTTCCTAAGTCAAGACATGTTACATGCTCATGATAATTGTGAGGCAAACATTTTCAAGGTAATGTAAAAGGGAGATTGAAATATCCTATATCCCTAGTTTTAGGACAGTAAATGGTGTATGCGTTAGTCATGAGGATGTGAATAGGAAATAGGGCGTGGGGTACTAGCACACCCGACCTTACCCTCTTGGAGGATAGTAATAAAATGGTAAATTGGACCTCCTTATGGGATGAAAATGAATGGAAATATAACGTAAACTGCTTTGCGGTACTACCAGTAGAAATTGTGAACTGATTCTAAATAATAATTGCCCATTACAGAGCCTAATGACTACGCYATACACCAAAGGACCTCGCARCAGTCAAGGAAAGAAAGCTTTTGAAAGGTTAAGGAAAAATGGGGATATCGCGTTGATATGGGTGAAAACCCACTATCTTTAAGCTGTTATTTCATGCATTCCCTCTCCTTTTCCTTATTATATTGGTTAATCTTTTTATTTTTTATCTCATTATTGCTAAAATTCATATTTGTATGCATTTTGATGAGATTGTGATAAGCTACTAGGTTTAGGGACATTTATTGATTAAAAAATATGGTCAACTTTGTAMAAATAATAATCAGATGATATCGCAACTTGATATACACTAAGTGCTAGATAGGAGTCAACCAATTCAGTCAACATAAGTATTTTATTGATGTTGTAGCATGGTTCAGCATTTCTGATGCTCAGTAATGCATGTACAAATATAATATTTGAGCAAAGAATGGAAACTGAGCGAATCAGAGAATGTCAGGTGTAATCAGCTAGATGAGGATGAAGGCATAAAAGTGAACACATGGTATAAGAATCTAAGAATCAAGGAAAATGTGACATGTGTAAAACAAAAGTACTTTATGCTTTCTGCTCCTATATATAGTACTTTTTAAAGGAATTAGGGTGCAAAAGAGTAGGCAGAATTTCCTTTGGTTTTTTTACAGCTGGTCGAAAATACCTTCAATGGAATASTAACAACTGAAGAAGAAGAAGATTCATTGTGAAGAATTTGGGTGAAATAGAAAAAAGTGCAGTTCTACAGCAAGAAGCCCATCATCTTAGATAACTTTTTTTTTTTCCCCTCTTTTAGCTTACTGAACCTAGTGTTGCAAATTACTTGTGTAATGATTTTTGTATTTAGAAATATGTGCTACAAATGTTTTAGTTGAGATTATTGATGAACTTGAGTATTTAATGTGTTAAGTGCTATGTTTGAAAAATAAATCTGATTCATGCTCCATGCAATGCTACGTACCTTTTTCATTTATTGTTCACTGATCACCTGTGACAAATGTTTTAACCGCTCTTAGGTTGAAAAATAATAGAGCAGTAGATCTATTGCATGGATATAAGCATTGGGTTTACCATTTATAACTCTTATAGGAATATAGGGTTAGCTTGCAAAATCATAGAAAGAAGTTTTTAGTGTATTCTGGGGGTAAAATAGATAGCTCGGGAGGGTATACAAATTACTCACATCGAGATAATATGCAATAGACCGAAAAGTTGACGTAATTTTAGGTCTCGATTTGCATGATTCATGATACACTTTGCTAATACCATAATGTTATGGTAAGAATGCTATAGCATTACTGGGATAACTCTTAACGATCTATACATAGGGGATTCTGTGATCTCAACTGCCTTTAAGTTTTAATATTTCATTGCATGACTCTGCTGCTGGATTCATTTACACTGTTTTAGCATAATTTCAATTAAATCTTTGCTATTAGTTTATTGAACAATCAAATTGCAAATTGAACTTTAATCTGAGGATTTTGTTATACTAAGTTTAGATACACAATCCTCGTGGGAACGCTCTTTACTCACTCTTTATTACTTATAGACCACGTATGCTTGCGTGCTTTGTAGCTTAAGTGCTTATTGTTATATTCTAGTCTATCACGTTTTCAAATATATCATAAGCTATTACATACCACTGGCACACATGCATGGGGTTTAATTATCCAGATTTATAGCTCACCCTTTTTCCTTTTATTACATGTTTCAGGTGATGAAAGTTAGGTGATTCGAGCATATCGCTTGGGGATAGACTTGGACCCGCATAATACTCCTTTTTAGAAGTTTAATTTCATTAAATCTTTAGCATTTGGAACACATCAGTTCAATTTTTTGCATATGAAAATCTCTTCCTAATTTAAGTTCAAAATAATTTTCCTTGTTTGTGCATCTATGAAAAGGATGAAGGCTAACATTCTCAGGTTAGAATAGTTCTTAACGGTAGATGTTACAAAGGGTTTTTAATCATATAGTGTCATCTCGTGTAACAGATGCATAAAAAAGTAACAAAGAGAGAGCAATGCTTGCTTTGTTAAGGCCAAAAAAGACGTGGGAAAACTAACTGAGATAGAACAAAAGGAAGCAATGACAATTTAGAGGAAGCAATGACAATTTAGAAGAATATAGTACAGTGTAATTACTCTTGAACTCCTGAATGGTAAGGGAATATGTAAAAAAAGGGTTGGATTAGTAGGATACATTCTGGCTTTCTATCTCAATCTCATCAACCCTTGAGCACAATTTCCACCATGCTACAGCGTGTTAATGCTGATACTAAGGTTCTATTTGGATTAAATCTGAGGGTAAAAATATTTTGCCTCRAATTTCAAATGTCATTTATTTTACACCTTCAATTAAGAAATTTTTAGCCCCCAATTTCAAATGTTATTTGTTTTATACCTTAGGCCAAGAAATGTTACTCCGAAATCAAAAAAATTTCCTCTAATCATCACTAAAAAATAAAAATATACACTAATATTTCCCCTTCCTCCAAAAAATTGCAATAGTGAATTTTTAGATAATTAGCTACAATACAGTAATCGATTGTTGTGAAGAATTATAAGTAATCACTATAAATAATTGATTATTCATAGTAGACGACGTGAAGAATTTTGAATAATCACTTTGAGTAATCGATTATTCATATTAGATGACATAAAGAATTCTGAGTATTCACTTTGAATGATCGATTATTCATATGAAATAATCGATTATTCGTAAAATTTTTGTATGATTATTTTATTCCTCTCCTCAGGTTTTGCATGATAATTGAATAATCGATTATTCAAAGTTTAATTATCGATTATTCAAAATTTAATAATCGATTGTGGAAAGTCCTACAATCGATTATTCACAATTATTTAACATGATAAATCTCTTCTTCCAAATGAATTTTGTATGATTAATTAAAAAAATCATGTTTTATTTAAATCTGGATTAGGTTAAACAGTGAAATTTTTTTGGGAAAATATTCATTTTATGTTTTCTAATCTAAGTGTTTTCTTAACTCAAGAAATTTTTTAATTTAGAAAATAATTTTGAAATTCAAATTTTTTAATTTTCTGCCTCCCCAATAAAGAAAAAAAAAATTCCTCCCCTTACCAAAAAGTCTAATCAAAATAGAGCCTAAGGCTTCAAACCCCTGGTGAAATTAGTTCCTCAATTTTACAYTGGATGGTAAATTTTCAAGTTGTGGATGGATCTGAAATGTATGGCATACAATTACTTTTATTACTAAAAAATTAATTGCAAAGAATGTCGTGTATAGCTTACATAGCATTAGCATTGATAAGTGTCTTGGGATGAGATCTTCTAACGAGCAAGTAAAAATTTTGTTTCTTGCCWAAAACTTCCTGCATGTTTTTTTAAAACGTGTCAAAATCTTGTCTTATTATTGGAAGTGTCACAATTTTTTTTTCTTCATCCTAATCCTTATTTAAATTTTCAATCGCCAATATTCAACCTATCAAGTCATGCCAATTTTATTCTCTTATTAGTCTGTATATATTAATTTATTGTCCTGCACCTCAGAACTTAATCCTATAATTAGAATGGGTATTCGTTTAGGTTATAACACTACCCATAGAACTCTATCCATACCTTAAAGATTGATATGAATTAATAGATAAATTTAGACTATGCCTGCCAAGCTGTTYAGCCAAACTTCAAGAAATTCGAATTTGGCTCTTTAGTAAAATGAGCAAGTTTGAACCACTCAAGGAAAACCTTATTRATCCCTCCTCTCCATCTGAAAAGAAGAGAAATGATTGCAAGACTAGATAGAAACCATCTTTGTGAAACAAAACAAACAAACAAGAAGTTGATATTAGTAATGACATAGTTTCATCTAGATGGTTGATACAACAGTGTCCAAAGCCATAGTATGSGTGGGGTCCTCCTCAAGGCAACAAATCCATTTCCTTTTCTTCACATTACACTTGATCAATCACTATGTTTCTCCGCCACTTCCAATAATTTTGTCTAATTGGATCTTCACCCTCCAAGACAATACAAATTGTTATGGCCAAGTCTGAATCTGGTGCACCTGAGTCAGGATTCACCGCATGCACATCATCTATCAACTCTTGGCTGGACTGTAAACCATGGTGAAGAAGGACCAAAAGCATATGCTGAGAGCATAAACAAAGTTGCTTTTGGAATTTATCACATCCAAGCAAACTGATTCTACTTGAGGAGATCTTCAATAAGAGACCGAGRGTCTTTTCCAGAGGCCTCGTATATCTCCATGGACTTTCATTTCCTGGATTGCTGGAATTGCTTTAACTGCATAGGCTACTTCTGATTCTCTCATGCCCTTGAGGCCTCCAAGGAGGGGAGACCTTGTTAGAACAAAATATATCTGCAAACGGAATAAGGCAGCCTTCTTCAGCCATTACATAGATAGACTTAGAATAAAGCCCTGTTTGATAGAACTGAATACGAAGACTGAAGTCTAAACACTGAATCTGAAATACTCAAGTCTAATAAGTAGATGAATTTCTTAACACTAAAAGCTTATTTTGTAATGRCTGAAGCTAAACACTGAATTTTTTTAGAGCCTTCAATAATAAACTCAACAAAACTCTAAATACTGTCATTTTTGCAATTTTGTCCTTTTCTTTTTTCTTTAAATTTGTAAGTTTTCAAAAGATTTCTGAGTATATGCAATTAATCTGAAAGAATAGAGGAGACGATAAGGTTAATTTTGTCTYATAAATAAATCCCAATGTATTTAGTTATAAGTCAAAACCTTGTCACTTAAAATTTGTAACAGGATTTAGGAGACACTTAAGATATTAAGTCATTCTAAATTATATTATCACACGGTCTTAAGCAAATAAGCACTTAATTGTTTCTTAATTGGTTCAGCTTTTAACTGCTGAATTGCATTATCACACCGGGCCTATAATACGGATAGTAAGGTTAAACCAGTAATTACAAAGTCAAGGTTAAATCAGAGTGGCTTCAATGAGATTCGTGTTAATTTCTGGGATTTCTTCTCTTGTTTCTTACATTAGTATTCTTATATACATACACGCACACATGCACATATAGAAATGCTAAGGGAAGTACGCAAAAGAGTCAGCACTGCAATAGAAATAATTGAAAAAGTCTAAATGAGATTGAGAGGAGAGAGTGATTAGCTTTGGCTATTCTTCGTTAATAGGATTATACAGAATGATAAGAATGTGACAAATCTACTTACAGACAATAACAAAGTGGACGATACCAGATAATATCAGCTACTAATTTATGACAATATGAACAGACATATTATGCAGAAAACAATAAAATATACTAGAGAACATAATAATTGCTCTACTAATGCATAAAGGTGCACAGACAGCTAAAGGAGAATTAGGATCTAATCCAAGTAAATTATCGACCTGTTCTTTGATAATCCTAGTTTATTTAAGCCAAAAACTATCGTGAGATGTTTTAGCTAAAGAAAACCAGAAAGAGCTGCTTAAAGAGGCATTCTCTCTATAAACAACCTTAAAAGTGCTTTTCCAAGGAAACTTTTGCTTCCAAAAGTTTTAAACTGAAAATATTACTCTAGCTTTTCATATCCTTATCAAGCTTCTAAACTACTGCTCTAAATTTTCAGACAAATTTTTCAATTATCACTCTGTTTAAAGTAACTCAAAAGAAGCTAAAGAAAAATTTTGAAGAAAAAATTTGAAGAAAAGGAGAAAGATACTCCTTAATTCCTACCTGATTCCAAGTAGAATTGTTAAAAATATCATCTTCACGGAGTTGCTGACAATATGCAAGTTCATCTTCCCATCCACCAAGTGCTTGAAGAACCCACTGCAATAAGGAATGTCTATTTTGTCTATCTACTGAAGGAGTGCCTTATCAAAAAGGTTGGACTCTTTTAACCATTACAGAGAAATAGGAAGGAAAAAATGTGTTAAAGAATACCTGTCTATGAGACCAGGCATGATAATTTTTTGCATCCTGCATGAAGATCCTTACTGTGAACTCAAGCTCTTTACTTCTAGCATCAGTTCCTAATTTCTCAGCAACCCGCTGCCTATGATGCCTACATCCATCAGTAAGATGATTGACTAATTACGATATATGCAATCTAATTTGTTGAAAACGAACATGGGCCTAACTCCAACCCAAAAGCTAGATCAGGTGGGAACTTTGCCCATATTCCTAGCTGCTGTGGGACTCACGTCCAAGACTAAAACTTTCCTACCAATACCCCTCTCTGGCAGCCAGTAATTGTTTTTGTTGTCTAAGTCATACATTTATGTAAACTGAGACTGGCCTAAGAAGTAAAGTAGGCACCCAGTATAATACTTCATGGCCTACTGGCTTAGTTGTGTCTTTGAAGGAAGGTGCTCATGAACAGACTTCAAGCAAATATTAAGAAGATATACACGCATTCGTCTTTCACTTGCAGCTAATTTAGGCACATCTAGCATTTCGCAATTGAATTGACATAAGATATTGTTGTTCCTCAGCAGAAAAGTAAGCTAATTATTGAGTTGGCATAATCTTTAGACACTTTAGATCTCAATGTTACATTATCTAACCTCTGGCCATTTTCCCAAAGAACGGCTCTTCATATTGATATTCCTAAGGGCTAAACAGTGACACTTAAAAGGGAAATGTATCTCAATAACCAAAAACTTCTAGTAGTTACAAGCCCCAAATGTGATTAGCATCATATTCAAATGCTTTAACATGCAATAAACTTCAAATTCTTCTAGATATCTCATTTGAGAATAACACCTATTATTGCTTGAAGGTAAATTCTCAGGCAGCCCTAGGCTGCATTTGCATTGGTTTTTAACCAAAAAAAAAAAAAAAAAAATTCCCTCCTTCGTTGAACAATTAATTTGTTTTGCTTCTTCACRGAAGAAAAAAAGAGTTCTTCTGGACAATAAGCATTAAAACCCCTACCAATTTTAGAAGGTACAATGGCAATACACATAGTATTACTTTTCCAATGCATGTGGTCCACAAAGACCACATTGACCTAAGGACTATTCTTGCTTGAAAACCTAAACATCATCTTCCACACGCACTGTATAACCAACCTAAAAAAGCTAAAAAGAAACTACTAGAACTTAAATATCATTACCATGAAAATGCTGAAAAATTTTAGTTACATGTTTCCTCAATTAGATGATGCTGAACATTCTATAACGCTTCATATAAGTAATCAAATAAGTTGGGAATAGTCCTTCTCTTGAGAAAAAATAGAAAATTATACGGTGATAAAAATAGATCTTGGAAATAACCACTGAAACCTTCGCTCTGTGTTTGCCTTAAAGAGAATGCATATATTTATCTGCAATTCCATGAACATTTGTTATGCCAGTATTGAGATATCTTTGTCACATCAAAGCATTTGAATACAGAGATGCTCGATACTATATAATTATGTTTTCATTTCCAAGTGAGCACCAGATTATCTCACAGCCTAAAAAAAGAATTTCCTCAGGTTCACTTTCCTATGAATTCCTGAAACTGAGCTTTCAAATTTGGTGTTCCTTTTTTGTCCTTTGGAAGGGAAAGACTGAATTCAAGGAATAAACCCTGGATCTCGACAAATGCGAACCAAGAACTTGTTTGGTCAACTAATATTGGTAAAGCTTTCACATTCAAGGACATAGGATAGATTGCTACACAGAACCAATCAAAACCACATATAATCGTCTCAGCAAAGGATGGTAAAACACTGGTAAACACAACTAACACACACATATCTCATCCATACTTTTTTTACTTTATTCAGCCAACCACAATTCGACGACCAAAAGCAACAAACGTATCTCAAGTATTAAGAAATAAGAGTACARAGTGTAGCTTTACCAAATCTGATAGTTCTTTGTGTTGCCTTCAACAATGCCATCCAAGTACTCCAATTCCTCCTGCATGTTAGCATTGAGTGCCCCAAGTATTTGCCGCCTATACTGCCATACCTGAAGATAAAAATAAYAAGTTAATGTTCAATCAATAAAACCATAAAATATTATGAAATGTAGATATATAAACACAGATACATATAAAAACTTCTCTTTCCACTCCTTTCTATTCTTTTTCCTTGTCAATAGCTAAGTCATACCACTTTAAGATCCATAACCACAAAACACCGTCCTTTACCCATTTGGTCCAAATGCTAAATGATATGAGACAAAATATTTATCAGAAGGAAAAGATGATGTTGTGCAACATTTTATTTATAACATAAAAGACAGAGAGTTACTTAAATGCTTCAGCAAAAGTTTTTATAGCAAGGCACCAAAAAAAAATAATAATAATAATAAAACAAAAGAACAACCTCTAAGGATGCTTTCCAATTTAGCATTTCCAGTTTTATACTGTAGATTTGCCGARGAAAAAACATAAAAGCAGATGAAAGCATATGTTGACTCAATGAAAACATTAAAAAAATAATAATTAAATTAAACTAAAATATTTCAAAAATAGAAGGGAAGAGATCAAATGAACTTATTCATCAAAATCAAATTCCAGTCCTAGCTCTGACGTTTAAAACTGCAAGCCCACTCTAAGAGAAGTCACAAATTAGTTCTTCATGGTAAATTAAGATCACACTTTTCCTAAATACGTACAACACATTGATGTTATATTCAGTGACTTGAAGGAAAGTTAAACTTGCAAAAATCAGTCATGTAGATGGATAAAACTATATACCTTCAAAACTCAATAGTTAATGAAAAACTCATTAATTTTAAAGTAAAAGCTACTCAAAGAATAGARGTYTACTAACTGTGTAATTGCCGGGATTAAGATTAATGGCTTCAGCAATGAGTTGGAGAGCTCGCAGAGAGCACTCATCAGCTAAGTAGATGGCTAGGAAGTAGTTCATGGTTTCAGAGAACTCATCACTGTAGGAGATGGGGACAACATGATTTGAGCCGTCATTTTGGGGGACTGGAATCACACAGCCCATTCAGGCCGCTTGGCTCAATGGGATCCTTTTACCCCGATGCAACTCATCAGAGTCCATTCCGAATCCACTCAGCTAATCTTAAASCAAAAAGTAGTTAGGATTCAGATTATGTCAAGCAAGTAATATTCTGAATCAAACAAACAGTATATATACATATCATATACAAAAACTCAGCATACACTTTAGAGGTGCACTTTGAGAACCAAAGTTGAAGTCTKAAAAATTAGTGGGTGTAATGGAATAACGGATGCTAATAATAAAAACCAATTTTTAGTAGGCCTGGAGTAGGGTAAGAAATGGGTAATGCTCGATATTCAAACATGAGACCACTCTTCAACTCCTATCCCACCGCCTTTTCCAATCTGAAAAGGCCCAAAACTCATGTTCAAATGAATAATTATTAAAAGCCTTCCCCTTAACTCCTCGATTAATGCATGCAGGGTTCCCAACACAGATACGACAACCAAAATAAGAATTGAAAGGGTAGTCCCCCATTACCAAAGGGGAGTGATCACTCATTGCTCAGGGGGCTCCACAAACATATAAAACTATAAGTTTGATGCTACTACTAGTTGTGAAACTAAGAGTGCGATATGAAGTAAAAAGAAAATATGAACTAAAGAGATCTGATGTTGCACGTTAACAAAAAGAATATCGGATTGAAGGATTATTCTCATACCTTATAAGCAAACTATTCAGATATGAAGTAACAATAATAATCAGTGTCTAAAGAGTGTGATATGTACTCGGTTCTGGTGGATRGTCTAAGAACAGCTGCAGCATTTTTGGTAACAAGTTAATGGGCTACACAGGTAAACTAGTCAAGGTAACATATGATACAAAACAAAAGAACTACGTAAATAATACTGAGGAACAACTGAACTTTAGAGAAGAGTAACGAAAGCTAAGGACAAAATTACTGATCAATCTTCTTTTTCACCCAAGGTTTTCAAACGCCTCTTCAAATTTTATTTCTTTTGTATATCTTCGGTGTACGGATTATCTGTCGCCAATAAACTTTCTTTTTATCTGGAATTTCAGTTCAAGTTGTCAATTTCAATCATGTTACCTGTTATATGCCTAAAATACTTGATTCAATTATCTAATCTAATTGAGGAATGGTCTCGAATGACAACAAATTTGAGCAAGGATTGGGTCGTCTCAAACTTAGTAAGTTGCTTTGTGGTTGTAGAATGAGTTTAGAGGAGTTTCCAAGTTTCTCTTCGGTCTGAACTACTGAGGATCGTGGTGGTTCAGGTGGTTTGTGCAGAAGATTAACAGTAGTTATTGTTCTGGTACTTTGGGAGGAAGGCTCCTTGGCCTTACTGGAACTTGTGCAAGTTCAAAATTATTCATTTTCAACTCCGCCATTTCTCCCATGCACCTAATTTTGTTTGGTCTGAATTTTCTCTCTTTATGATAGAAGAGAGGGAGTTTTGTGGCTAGAAGAGATTGTTTTGACTGGTTACCTAACTGGCTTCTTTTATTACGTTTAAGCTTTTGTCCATTGGGTTGTTAATCAAATGCTAACGACATCGTGGGAGCTTTTACATGCAGACACATATCATGATCAATCTTGATATATTGAAACTTATGAGGCTTGGCTATACTTTTGGCTATTGAAACAATGAGGGATATGGGATGGCCACKATGAAGTTGCTCCACGCCATGGTCAGAGAGAAAGTTGAGTGAAAATGAAATTGAAATAAAAGTAAGGAAACAATGGCTTTTCGGTAACAAAGTTGCCTCTTGGGCTCTGACTTAAGGAAAAAGCAAGGAGGGGGGGGGGGGGGGGGGGAGAGAGAGAGAGAGAGAGAGAGAGAGAGAGAGAGAGAGACTGAACCTGTAATTTCTGCTTTTTTTGTTTGGGAAGAAATAGCCAAAAAGAAAATACCTACATTTGTAACAGAGCCTAAGTAACTACAGGATTGAGGCAATATAGCAGAAAAACTAACAGAAAGTCCTTTTGTCATTTTGAGTTAGCAAAAATTTCCATCACAAAGGTGAATTCTTTTATGAGGCCCAAAGTAAAAAAAAAAAGCACAATAACAATGTTTGCCATAATTCTTTTCCTCCTTCAACTTCCTTCTCTTTTTATTTTTTCCCCTCCTCTGTTGAATGGCTAGTAAGAGAGAAACAAAAGAATTACTGTTCTATCAGTTCTTGTTAAACAATTCCATATAAAAAAAGAACCTTGRAATTTAAAAAACCCAGAAAAAGATTGGCTTTGCAGCATATGAACCAACACAGGAACCTGATATTTGAGCACATGACCATCATAATATGCTCTATTAAGAATCATGCTTATCAAATAACTAGAGTCGTCTGACATCCTTAACCATGTATAACATCAAAAGGAGATCATATAACTAACCACGTATAACATCAAAAGGAGATCATATAACTTGACAAAAATCTTCTACTGGAAACTTCTTGATTAGAAAGTTTTACTGTCCAGAAAAACCAAAAAAATACTATACTCAATTCRGATCAGTTCAAGCCTAAGCAAACAAGAAAATAAAATTTTCCTTGATTCAAGRGCAAATTACATCCAGAAAATTGTCCAGCTGTATCATTGAATTTCAAATGATTCTTAACTCGTGGACAATATTGTGCAACAATATAGAGAATAAATAAAATGATCATAATATCAACACACATCTCCAATACCATCTAAAGGAWCCCAAATAGAACTTCCAACTGCTAAATCTCCAACAAATTCAATTATATTGAAAGAAAATTACAAAAGTAACAGTCAATAGTGGGAAATTGGAACCAAATCACATGAAAGTACAAAATGGGAGTATCTAGTCAGTTTTGAGCAACTACTACARGGAAGAGAAAAACATACCGTCATGTTTCAACCACCACTGGAAAGCTACTTTCTGGTTTCACAACTCACAATTGGTTTCACCTTCATTATTTGAGTAATTCTGTTCTGTATACCTTCTTCAATTTGTTCATGCAATTTCCTATCCAGCAGATCCATCTGTCCCAAAGAATTCAGCGAATCCCGAACCAGTTTGTAAGTGTGTTCTCTTGGAACTGATCCTCGCTTCACCAACTCAGCAAGAAAATWTWGTGCCTCTACTGCCCTCCCTGCCTCGCARAGAGCATGAATAATGGGAGTATAAGAACTTGTACTAGGTGTTCCATGATTCCGCTCTTCCATTCTCCTCAACGTCTCAATTGCCTTATCAATCTCATTCACAGAACTATAGTACCTAATTAACGAATTGTAAGTCACCCTATTTGGCAAACAACCTCTCCTTAACATATCATCAAATAATTCTAGAGCTCTCCCGATTCTATAAGTCTTACAGCATCCATTAATCAAGCAATTGTAAGTCACAACATCAGGATCATACCCTTTAAAAAGCATTATCCGAAACATGTGATTTGCCTCCCACAACCGTCTCCTAGTGGCTTTTCTACACCCTGTTTGCAAGCCATACRGACAATAAGAACTAATCAAAATTGTATAAGTAAAAGTATCAGSTGGACATCTAAAACCAGGCAACTCCATTTGTTCCAACAAGAGCTTAGCTTTCTTGAAATTCCCAATCCTACAAAGTGCATTAATAATTGTATTATAAGCAGTAGAATCAGGCATACAATGGAACTGCTTCATTCTATAAAATGCAGCCAATGCTTCTTGAACCAATCCCTCTTCTCCTAAAACCTTTATGACACAAGTCACAGTTGCAGTAGTCACAATCCCTCTTTTCGACATTCTTTTAAGAAACTCCCAGAGAAACTTTAAACCGTTTCCTTTGGCCAAAACAAGTGCCATCTCTCTACATGTATGCTCATTGTGAATAAACCCAAAATGGGTTTCAACCCAATTGTAAAATTCTACAGCTTTTCCCAAACCAAGTTTTACCTTTTCTTGGTCTCTATGAGCAGCAGGACCAAGAACCAGAATACCATTCTGAGCTTTGAAAGCTTCAATCTTGAGCCTTCTTTGTTTGAGTGGCGCCCGGTAGCGAAAGCCCTTTTGGCAGCCAATTGATCTCGGGGATCGAAAGAGGAATCTTGGAATACATCTAAGAACTTCAGTGACAATTTCAGAAGTCCAAATTTGAGCAACGGAAGAGGGGTGCTGGGTTGAAGCTGAGGCTAAGACCTTGCACTCGAAGGGCTGGTTTTTAATGATTGCAGCAAATACTTGGTTCACAATATGCGATTTATTGAAGAAGCAATGATCTAGAGGTGTTGATGATAACATGGATTTAACACTTGATTCTTTTAAATTCTGCCTCTTCCCCAGTATGTACACAGCTCTGGTAGATCATCGAAGAATGTCTGCAGRATTTTTGTTGGATAGTTAAATAGGCTACACATGTAAACTAGTCAAGGTAACATATGATACAAAACAAAAGAACTATGTAAAAAATACTGAGAAACAACTAAACTTTAGAAAAGAGTAAATAAAGCTAAGGACAAAATTATTAATCAATCTTGTTTTTCACCTAAGGTTCTCAAATGCCTCTTCYAATTTTATTTCTTTTGTATTTCTTCAGCGTACGAATTACCTGTCTCCAACAAACTTCTTCTTTTTAACTGGAAATTCAGTTCAAGTTGCCATTTTCAATCATGTTACATGTTATATGCCTAAAATATTCAATTCGATTATCTASTCTAATCGAGGAATAGTCTCAAATGACAACAAATTTGAATGTCAAAATTGATCCCATGTGGTCTCTTGTCACCTCGAGATCAGGCTAAATACCCAGGGAAATGAATGTCAAAGATCAGGCTAATCCTACTTARGTCAAGCAAAACCCATCAATTATCAAGAACAAACCCAACAGAACCCCTAGATATCCAATTCATGCATGGATATACCAAAAAGAAAAAGGAATTAGACCTCCGAGGCGGTTGCGCATAAAATAGAGATCTTTTGGGATCGATAGTCTACAGGGCAAGTCGGTACAAATGTTCACGGGGGTCAATGGCCTCATTATGGGGGGAGCCAGCGCCTCCYCTACCAGGCTTGGATCCCCAGTCTCTGTCCATGTTCCCTATCTGCWTTGGTGTGGCGAAAGAGAACYAAATGATTCGAGGTTAGAAACACTAACCTGCTCTGCTCTTACCTTGCCAACCMGGATTTTATGGCGCAATACATGTTCTCGAATCGACTTGATCTGGGTCTTAATATGGATTGGCCTATTTCAGGTTGATAAGCAGCCCAACATGACTATTTTCTACATAATTTTATGGGCTTAAATATGTCTTCCATATTCGACTGGAGGCCCTTGGGCCAGAGAAGAATGATATCTTTTCTTTTCGAGGAAGAAGAAAATAGATACTGCTAGGTGGTCTCCCATTTTGGGCCTGAAACGCTTTAGTCAGGTGGTTTGTCGTACTAAGAATAGTAATCTGTGATGGTGACACTGATCATTTGACTAATTGCTGAGGCCTGATTCATCCTTTCATTGGGGACTCCTACCATTATAAATATAATTTTTTGGTTTTRAGCATTATTTAGCTTTTAAATTAGTAATATGGGCATCAATTTGACATCTCTCTATTGTTCTGGGCCTGCTTAAGATCCATTTCTTGACTTGGTAAGGTTCAATGTGGATTGGAGGCTGAGTAAGGCTCCCAAGACGTGCACATTAGAAAACATATTCTGACTTCTCTTATTTTGGCTTCATAAAACTGGTCCTCGAATTTTCTAAAACTAACATTCCAAAATTGCYTTAGCTTAATTGCTCAATTTGCATGAAGTATAGCTTCCTCCCTTCCCRTCTTTTCATAGTATCATATTACATTTTCAGGATCTAGCTCTCTTTTAATTCTCTATTACGAATATTATATTAGACAAAACTCATGCTAAAGTTGAGATTGAAATTTCTGAGGACATACAACTGCTCCAATTCAACTTAAAACAGGATAGAGAATTTCTTCAACACTTGAATTAGAGTCACTGTCAATCTTAATAATGTCTGATAAGTATGTTTAATATCTATAATTGCAACCTTACCAAATATCAATTATTTCTAAGAACATGCAAATAAATGCTTGATGCATGTGTTGTGTGACAGCATCCAATCTTACCAATTGATGTCTTCCAGTGTTCAGTTTTTGAAAAACTAGGGAGATACTAGACTGAAACAAAGAAAAACACCGACCAGAAAAATACAGTAGTGCAAAAATGTTCATAGTTTATTAAACAAGTATGAGATAATGCAGAAGAATTGGACTCTAACAGGAACTTACGAATTGCTGGTGAACAGTCTGTGGGGTATTTTCCCCAAAGAAAGAAAGCTAAACGGAGCACTTGCCCCCAAATTGCAGGAAATAGCACAAGGGAAAGAAGCTAATATTATCTCCTAAGCATTCAACTATATCTGAGAATTACAAAACAAAATCCAACCTAGAAAATGTAAGAGCTTTAACATGAAAATTTGCAATTGCTATGTCTATAAAGAAATACTGAATAACAAAAACAAAGTTATTAGGACAGGAAAAAAGCATCTTAGTTTATCATTTTCTTGTCCACCAAGTGAAGGTTTATGCAAACATATTGTAGAGTTCGCCTTTCATTATAATTAAAGGCTTATCCTATTTTTCCTKTGTTATAGAATTAGTCAATCAGTCTARTGACTCCCTTACTAAACTTGACGTAAAGACTTTCCTCATTTGAAATATAACTAATAAAGGTATTTGTAGGATTCTATTATTACTTCCTCCCTGAGAAGGATTTCTACTTCCTCAGTTACCATTGTTGCTTGGTTATAAGCCCCACTCTTCTTCACCTAAGGTAGGAAATTTAGACTCCCTTGGAGAAAGGGGCCTAACCCTATTCCTGAAAGATTATGCTTCATTTATTTGTTATTGATGGATGATTTGTAGTTAAAAATGAAGTTGGAATAATGCATAAAGCATGAAAGAAGGCTGAAGAAGAATAAAGCTAGCAGAAAGGCTGATGCTGAAGAAGAATGAACTAGAGAAAGGTTGAAGAAGAAATGAAAGAAGGCTGAAGAAGAATGGAACTAATGTTTATTATTGTGGCTTGCGGAATTGAAAAGGGCGGCTTCAAGAATTCAGTTAGCTGGCTCAAGAATAGTTATCATTTTTCTGCTAAGAATGCCAAATAGTAAACACCAATTTGTATTCAGCTATAAACTAGTCCTCTCCATATCATGCATTTAAGTATGCATTTTCATTATCAATAAAGGAAGTTTTTTCTCTCTTTTGTGTCTTCATTCTGCAACTATTTTTTTCTTCTTTTCATTTAAGGTTGGCAATTAAAATGAGTTTGCTAATCTCCACATTAAACTTATTAATGCTTTTTAAAATGGTATCCAGAGCAACAAGGTTCGAATTAATTGAACGCTACGGAAGAATAGCAATTCATGTTTGAGTTTTTTCTTGAAGGCTTCCTGTGCTTCTTGTTTTGTTTCTCGGTTTCTGAAAGATCTAAAAAATGTCTGAGGAAGGAGAGAGAGGCTCTCATAACAAATGTCCGGGGGTGAGCAGAATGAAATCGCTTGCAAAGTAGCAAGGATGAACCCTCATATTTGCGCAACAGTTCAGATCACTCTTCATCTGGTTCTTGTAGTGATGCTTCTCAGCAGAAAATAATTTCAGGACTTGAACGCAGCAGGCGGCTATGAACATTACACTGGCAGCTAGAGATAAGATTGGTTTTTTCTAACATGGGAGTACTTGGGCTGCTGGCAACTGAAGAAACTTTACAGGGCATGGACGCGAAGGTGAATTGCACCTTGATTTCTTCGGAATATTGAGATCGATGACAAAAAGAATTAGGGCAAGGGGGGCTTTGCTATGCAATGCTGAAATGCATGTTGTCCCTTCGTGGAAGAAAATGCAAGACTGCAATTCCTGGTGGAAGTGTAGGCAACCGAGCTATATGAACATCCAGAAGGCGCATCTAACACTTCTACAGCAAGCAAAGACGTCTGTAGCTAGGCA
>MEJB01000003.1:5287089-5347593 GCA_001752375.1 Rhazya stricta | reverse complement strand
CGAAACAAAAAATAAAAACCTAAGAAACAATTTCTCAAGATCTGTTACGTTAACATAAACTCTTTTTTCCGAAAGAAATTTATTAAAATAAATTTACATAGTAGATAAAGTTACTGATTTTTATGATAGATATAATTGTAAAATAATTGAATACGATTAGCGGTTATCTTAAAAATTTACTAAGTTTTATAGGATAATAATAGCAAATTAACGGGATAATTGGTTACCTTTTGCGCAGTTAAAAAACAGAGAGAAAACCGTCGAATTTAGAGTCGTTGTTGAGTCGTTTTAGAAGAAAGAAAAGAAGAGGTAAAGTGCGTAAACTTTCGCGACTTGCTTCTTTAATAGGAATTAGTAAAATGCCAATTTCTGCGTTTCATTCTTTCTTCGCGTTTGGAAAAGTTCTTTTTTGGCACCGAGAATAGAGATAGTGAATACATTTACCAAGATTTGACATAGGATACCTTCTTTATAAGAAGGTATCTTATGTTCAAATCTTTTAAGCTTAATCTTTATCTAGTAGTATTCATACCCATGTGTCACTATCTCTATGTCCCGAAAGAATAGCATCTGTTCCAATCTGTCACTATCTCTATTTTTATACAAAAAAAAGTTAACTTATTCATCTCATATTTCTAGGTACCTACTTCTATCTTTCATCCAAAGATTAGCAGTTGATTTAGAAGTTAAAAAAAAAAACCTAAACAATTTCTTTTTTAACTTAGTTTATCGATAATTTACTCTGAAATCAAAATGATCTTGTAGCTGGAGAACAAAATCGACGCACCTTTGTTTTAGGGAAAGGAATCCTGCGAAGAGTTGATTTTTATCTCTTGCTTCATTAATCTTTTCTAACAAGCTTTAATGAGAACGGAAAGATCTGCCCTTAGTAGATCTTCGCTAATCAAAAACAGACATAAGTCTATTTTCAACTGTATTCTACAATACATCTTAAAAAAACATTAAAGACAAACGTGTAGGTATTTCCTCGCGCTTACTTTGCCGTTTCAAAGGTCAAGCCAAAAACTTAATCTCTCAAGTTTTTACGACTTAGCTGCAACTGAGATTGGCGATCCGGAACGGTTTCGATTCGCTACGCCCAAGCTAAAGGGCGATGGGCGAAAGATTAAGAAATAAAGATTTAATAATCTATAAGATCTGAATCACGTAGTAAATGATATGTCAAATGTTTTCATAGAGTGTATCGTTAAGGCTAAAAAAAAAAAAGTCGTTCTCATCCCGTTCAGTTTTATCGTTTTTTAGCCTTACTTTTCGCAGGTTAACAGATTACTATCCTGTCTCCAGATATATTTCATCGTCTTTAAGACCCTTCTTGCGTTTCAGGGTTGTCGGCCTTCTACCGCTAAATGATAAAGAAGTAAGTAAGGCGTAGGTTAGGTTTCTTCGAAAACCCCTAAACATTAACTAAAAGCTATAAAACCCTTAGGAAGGCACGGGTTCTCGTAAGCGGAGTAATACAAAGTCTATACAATCTTATCTTATTTCTAAAACAACTTCGTTACATTTACCTTATACAAAAGGGAACGAAGGACTAAAAATAGGAAAAATACATACTTAAGTATACGAAAAAATGTGGTTTGACTTAACTTAGCTCAAGTTTACTGTGCCGTCTACATTAAGGGGTGAGATAAAGACTACGGTCTATTTTATCCATGTACCAAGGTTCTAAACTTAAGCTTTTTTCTCAGCCCAGAAAAGTAGTATACGGGTGGGCAGAACAAAAGCCCTTCATCACTAGTAAAGCAGGTAATAAACTAAAAAGACTAAAATGTTTTAAACTTCAAAAGGTTCCTAGGATAGATTAATAAAAAAGATAGGGCATTTCGGATTAATAAGAATTAAAAAAAGATATCTAAAGACTTAAGTTGATAAGAACCATGATTACTTTAAGTAAGTTTGAAGTTATCCTAATTAAAGAAAATTAGAAATATTAGAATTCCTCCCAATTACACCCCCGCGACAAAGAATAAAAATCGGCCGTTCCAAAACTTAATCGACGGGAGGTTAGCATAAAGAAGCGGCTCTACTTTCTTTTCTATCCGTTAAAACAGAAAACTCTCGATAGCGGGATTATTTGTTTATAAGAACACTCATCCGCGGACAGGGGGGCCAAAAGGGGGGGGGGTGGTCTTTATATCACTTTAGGTGGAAAAGGATAGAAAGGGGCTGGGGCGGAATGATTCTTTCTACAAGTGAAGAATTTTATAGCGATATATGCATGCCGCCCTTGTCCCTTTCCCCGGTCTAAATTAGGGCTGCCCTCGGTTCCATTGTTATGTTTTCAAATATTACGATGTCCCGTCGTCCATATCATTCGTTTTAGTATGCTTTTCTTTTCTTCCCCCCTATACTTTATTGGTATTCGTCTAGGCCTACCGCCGAGTCACCAACTATAATAGGGGGTCCTGCGTCATTGAAGACAAAAATCTCCCACTTAGGCACTTTTTAAACTAGTTGGGTAATTGCTCATTAGGATTACACCCGCCTAAACCGAGTTCCCCTACGCTTTTATCATTTCGAAGTTTAGGTAAATCGCGCAGGTTCCGGAAAAACCAAGCGCATCCTCCGTTTCGTTCAGTCTTTTCTAACTCTTTATCTTCGGTAGACTAAATTAAGCAAGAGTTAATCGGGTACTCTACTAGTAGATTGCCACTAGGGAAAACAGCTGCCTAACGAGAATAATCGTTGAGCAGTCAGAGACTTCCTACTCTTTGGTTGATACATCGTAGATGTTAGCTCTTTAAGTTGCATAACATTCTTTCTTTTATGCAGTAATCAGCGCTAGGAAACATCCTTGATGGGCATTATTCCTTCGACGTTTTTACCTAGAACAAATAGTATTTTCTCTAAGCAGCAAGGAACTGCGGACGAAGTGGAATTAACAAATAAACTTCGTTCATTTTCAAGACAGACCAGCGCTCACCCCTATCGTAAAGAGAAAACCCCGTCAGGTACCTCAAAAACTTTTTAGTTTGTACGAAGTTCTCTATCTATCTCTCCATTCCTTAAAGACGCTTGCTTCGGCCGTGAGTAAGGATTATGTAGTCCTCAGGTAACTAACTCTTCCCGACCCCTTCTCGAACTGGCGTTAAGATGTCATTACTTACTACTCCCGCCCGTTAACTTTAAGGACCCCTCAATATGTAAACACATAACCTATTCTGGTAAGTCGATAAGAAGCTTTCCGAGCTAGAGAGCGGGGCCTACTTCGGTATATCGGTTCTCTTTGCGTACTGATCTTATTTCGTTCGAACGGGGGTGGGTACTGCATTTATAAAGTATCATCGGAGTACATCTGCGCATGTAGAAAACGAACATTAGGCCCTTATTATTCCATCCTTCGTATTTTGATTCTTTTTTTGTAGGGGGAACCTTTCGGAAAATTGTTTCTAATCCAATTTTTTTTTTTTCTTTTTTGTATTAAAAATTTAATTCGTTTTTTTGGACGTATTTTTTGTTTTAAAAAGGAAGGGGTTTCTCATTTTCGAAACAAAAAAAAATTTTTAATTACTTTTTATTCTCTTTTTGGAAAAACAAAAATGGGTTAAAAAAAGGAAAAACATGTAAAAGTTTTTTACAAAAATGGGAAATGCCTTAATTCTCCCTTTATGTATCTTCCCCAAAAACTTTGTATCAAATTTTTTTATCTTTAAACTTTTCTAAAAAAGGCAAAAAAAAACTTTAAAAAAAACAAAAAAGCAAAAAAACTTTTTTAAAAGGGGCTTTTCCGATTAGTTTTAAATCCAAAAAGAAGAGGAAGGGTAAGCTTTTGTTATTCCCCGGGGGGGGCAAAAAAAATAACGGGGGGTAAAATTGATTTTGAAACAAAACCCTTTCTCTTACTTTTTATATTGGGTTCCAAAAAATTAATTAGAAAAAAAAAACTAGGGCTCCAAAAAAAACTTTTAAGCTTAGGTAATCTTTCTTCTTTTTAATCCGGGTTTTTTAAAATTCCTTTTATTTAAAAAAGGAAAACCTTTAGTTTTTTTGGAAAAAAAGGTTTCAGGCTTCTTCTTTTCAGGTTTTTACCTTTCGGGAAAAAAAGTATTTTTAAAGGGTGCATCTTTAAGCTCTTTTTTACCTTCAAAAAAAAAAAAAGTAAGCATGTACGGGGTCTAGTTTTTACTTTAAAAAAATCATTTTGAACGTATGTTAAAAAAAATGGTTTTTTTTAGGGTTTAAAAACAAAAAAAACCAAAGGGGCTGAAAAGTAACCTTTAAATAAAAAAAATGCCTTAGGGGTCTTTTAATCCTTTTTTAGGTTGGTAAATTTAAAAGGGTACATTTAAAAAAATGTAACTTCCAAAAAAAAAGGAAGAAAAAATTTCTTTCAGGGGGGGCTCTTTCCGAAATCAAAAAAAAAAAAACTGGGTACTTTTAAAAAATTATTAAATACCAAACAAAAAAGTAGAAGCAAACAAAAAAAAAAGGCTCTTTTAGGGATAGCTATTTAAAAAGGGGCTCGTTAGGGCCAAAATTTTTTTTTAAAAAAAAAAAAAAAAAAGGGGTGTGCCCAAAAGTATCCTTTTCAAACGGGGGCCAAGGATAAACAAAAAAAAAAAGGGCGGGAAAACGGAAAAATTGCTTATTTCTAATAAAAAAAAAACCCCGTAAAAAAAAAGATTATTAAAAGTTCCAAAAAAAAAAAAATTAAGATTAAAAACCCCCGAAAAAAAAAAAAAAATTAAAAAGGGCCTCAAAAAAAATCGGGGGCTAAATCGTTTCCTTGGGGTTCTCTTTTTTTAAAAAGGATTAACTAATCTTTTTTTTGCCCAATTAATCCTTTTTGGTTACCCCGGTTTTGCGAAACCAAAAAAATGTTAAAAAAAGCTTATGCAATAATATACCAAAAAACGAGAATCAAAAAAAAACCAAACAAAAAACTGCAAAAACTTGCCAAAGAAAAATAGAACCCGTAACTTCAAAAAGTTACAAAATAAAAAAACCCCAACCCCCCCCAAATTTTTTAGGCAATTTAAAAAATAATCTTTCCGGAAAATTAAAAAAAACAAATAGAAAATTAAGAACAAAAAAAATCAAAATTTTACGGTACCGCTTTTCCCTTTGGTTTTTAAACCTTAAACCAAGAAATTAAGACTTATTAAAGTTCTGTTTTAATTTTTTTTTTTTTTATTTTAACCTCTTTAAAAAAACCAAATTTTTTACTTAAAGGATTAAAACTTTTCAAAGGAAATGAAATTAGTTGTTGGGTTTTAAGTTCAATTAAAAAAGGGTTTGATTGTAAATTAACCTTTTTAGGGAAAAAAAAAGGTTTTAAACCAGGTCGAAAAGGGACAAAATTTCCCGCCGGGGAAAAGAAAGGGAAATTTCCAATTTGTTTTTTCCAAACCAAAAAAAAAAACGAAGGGGTAACCTTAAAAAACGGGGGGGGGGAAAGGAATTTATCCCCAAAGTGCTAAAAAAAAGCTTGGAAAAACCTAAGCAATACCTGATCATGGTTCTTCGCCCTTCAGGGGGAAAATCTTTTTGGGGTTCCGCCTTAGAATTAAAAAATTTAATAATATTTTTTGTCTGTAATTTGTACTTTTTAACCGGGGGGAAAGGAAAAATCTTATATCTTTTAAATATTACTTTCCGGTTTAACCGGAAACTTTTTTTGGTCTTTATTAACCAAAAAAATTAACGGGGGAAATACCCTCGTTTACATCGTTAAATTGGCCTTCCATTTACAAAAGGTCAATGGCTTAAAAAGGCATTTTATCAATTCGACAAAGTCCGTCAAGCTATTTTCGAAGATTAAGGACCCAACCCCTTAAAAAACCAAGGGAAATAAAAACGGCCCAACAAGGGGGGGGAAATTTTTGCCTTCCGTAAAAATATCTACGGGAAAATTTATTGTTTTTCCATCTTTTTCATTGCCTTAGTTGGGAGCGTTAAAATAGAAATTGCATAAAAAAAAAAAAATCTAATTTAAAAATGAAAAGCTGCTTCCCATTTATTTTTTTACAAGGCTTGAAAAAAAAAAAAAAAAAAATCAATCCAAAAAATTCAGGGGATTGGCTTTTTTTTTTTTAAAAGGATGGACGTATTAAAAAAAAAGGTTGGTTTTTTGGGTAAAAGATTTAGGATAAAAAAAATTTAACACCTTGATTTAGGAATATAACCTTTTACCAACTTTTTTCTTAAAATTAACGAAAAAAACCGTTAAGGAGGTTTAGTCCCCTTACTTAGGTCTTCAAAAAAACCCTAAGGTCCCGGAACCTTAAAAAACAAAAGTTAGGGGAAAGCGGGGTTATTTAATTTATAGGGGAAAGGGCACCCCAAAAAAACGCGCTAATCGGAAAACCCAAATTTAGTTAGAAAATATTGGCTTTGGAAATTTGAAAAAATTTTTTTAATACGGGGGTACCCAAATTGATTAAAAAACCCCCTTAATTTCTTTTCTAAAGGAAAGAAAGAAAAAAGGGGAAAAAAAAGCCTTTTTTCTTCCCTTTTTTTTTAGGCGCTGTTTTAAAGCTTACTTTTTTGCCTTCTTTTTAGGCTCACTTCCTTTTTCTTTTTTTTTTTGTTTCCTAACTTAAAAGCTTTTGAAAAAGGTGAAAATGCCTCTTTTTTTTTCCGGAATTATTTTGTTTTTTCGGGGGTTTTAAAATACTTTTTCCCCTTTAAAAGAAAAAAACAATTTAGGAAACTTAATCTTTTACGCTTTTAAGTTCCTTTTTAAAAAAAAAGCTTAATTTTTTTATTAATTTTTTCTTTTTCCCCTTTTTGAAAGAAAGATGAAAAACTTTTAAGAAAAAACATCAAAAATTGAAAATAAATTAAAAAAAAATACTTGAAAAGTAATTGGAAAAAAATGAAAACTAAGAAAATAAAAAAAAGAATTAATCTTTTTAAAAAGGTTCAAAATATTAAAGGGGGAATTAAAACAAAAAAAAAAAAAAAAAGGAAGGAAAAAAAAAGAAGAAAGAAAAAGCAAAAAACCAAAAAAAATTAAAAAACACCTTTTTTTTTCTCAAAAAAACTTTTTATTTAGTCTTGGGGAGGAAAAAACCCCTAAAAAAACTTTTGGTTGTTGCTTTTTTTTAACAAAAAAAGTTGAGAAAACTGTTGTAAAACTTTTTTTTTTTGGGGGTTCGGAAAGAACGGGGAAAAAAACGGTAAAGGCTGTAGGGCTTCCTTTCCCGTTTTCTCGGAAAAAAAAAAACCACAAGGGAGGTTCAGGGTTCTTTTAAAACCCCCGGGAGTATTAAGGTTAAATCGGGTTGTAAACGAAAAAAAAGAGAAGTTTTACGAAAAAAAAAAAAGAAAGCAAATTAACCAAGGCTTTTAAATTAAAAGGAAACCCACAAGATTCCGGGGCATTTTCTCCTTGGCGTTGGTTTAAAAAAAAGGGGTAGGCTTGAACTACCCAAAATTTTTTGAAGGATTGACGCCAACCCTGCTTAATGATATCCCCTCCCAGGGGACGCCTTTTTTTTATTCGAGGTTTTGCGGTCCCCTTACTTTTATTTTTCGAAATTGTTTGAAGAAGTAGGAAAAATAAAAATGAAAAAAAAAAAAAAGTTTATACTTTTTTTTTGCTTTTTTTTAACTTTTTTTTTTTTAGTTTTTTTCCAAGCAGAAATTAAGTTTTTTGGGGTTTAAAATACTTTTTTGTTTTTAGGGAAAAAGGAGAAGGGGGTTGAAAGTCGTGAGCTTTGCGTGAGAAATTTATTCTCTTTAAAATTTTGCGGCGGAAAAAAAAAAAAGTTTGTAGAAAAGAATTTGGTTGGCTTTACTTTTTTTACCCGAAAAAACCCCTTTCTTCCTTTTTTTCTTCAGGGGGAAAAAAAAAAAAAACTCCCCCAACAATTGAAAGGCCTTTGGTCTAAAGGCGACCTCTTGCTTCCCCAAAAACCCCCCGGGAACAATTTCGAGTCTTCCTTTAAATCTTCGGTTTTTCCAAAACCGAAATGGGCCCTTTGGTGCCAAACCAAAAGGGGCCCCCAAAAAAAAAAGGCTTTTAAGGGGGAAGGGAGCGGGTTTGGTTGGGCCGGGGGTTTTTTCCCCCTTTCAAAATGGAAAAAGGGGGAAGGAAAAACCCCCATCTTTTTTTAAACCTACCCACTTATCGCCCCTTTTTGGGTTTCCCGGGAATAACTTTTTTGGACCCCCAAAACACCCCCAAGGGGGGGAAAAAAAAAAAAGTTTTCCCTTACCGAAAAAAAAAAGAAAAAAAAAAAAAAATTTTAAGATAAAAAAATAACCGCGCCTCCCCCCACCCCTTTTGAAATGTTGTATTTTCATAAACGGGGGGCCGGGGGGCAAAGGTTTATAAAAAAAAGAAAAAAATACGAAAAGGCTTTAAAGGGAAAAAAAAAAAAGGGAGGGTCGGTTCGAACCCCCCCGGTTCTTAATCGTTTCTTTTTCTTTTTTTCAAAAAAAATTTGGTTCATTAAATTCAAATCTTAATTTGTTTTTTTCGGGGGGGGGAAAGGGGAGCAGTTAATTAATAAGACCCGCCGTTTAAAAAAAACAGTGGAGAGGCCCTCTTTAGCTACCCTGACGTAGGAAATAACAAACCCCTGCTTTTAATTTTTAAAAAATTCAAAAAAAAAAAAAAATTCAAGGGATATTGTATTTTTACATTTTTTTCGGATTGGTAAACCCAATTTTTTTTTTGGGTAAAAAAACAAGGGTGCTAAAAAACCGGGGGGGAAAAATTATTACAAAAGTTATAAAGGTTATAAAACAAAAAAAAAAAGGAGTAGTGTCTTTAACAAAGTAGGCGATTTTAATTCTTAAACAAAAGGAAAAAAACGTGCTAACCCGGAAAGAAATAATTTACCCAATTTTTTAATACTTTTTTTTTTATAAAGAAGTAAAGCGTTTGTTTTTAGCAACCACCTTTTAATCTTTTTTTTATTAGGAAATTAAAAGTTGCCAACCCCAGGCGCGATACCCCTTTTTTACTAAAAAATTTTAATACTTTTTTTTAATGAAAAGTTAGTAATCCGGTACCGGTGGTTACTTTTTTTTTTTTTTTTTTTATCTAACAATTTTTGATTTATTTCGCAAAAACACCCCCAAAACCAAAAAAAAAAAACCTTTACTTTTGGTTAGAAAACGTTAAAAAAAAATTAAAAAATCAAAAAAAAAAAAAAAATAAAGAAATCTTTTCTTTTATAAAAAAAAAAATCACTAATTTCTTTAATTTTTTTTTTTAAAAAAAGTAAATTTATAAAAAGTTAGTATTGTCGGGGGCGGCACCCCCCTTTTTTTTTTTAAAAAATGTTGACAAGATGGGGTTTGCCCACCGGGAAAACGCGAAAACCATTTTTAACTTTTTGTTTAAAGTCAAACCTTTTATAAAAATAATTTAACGATTAAAAAATCCAACAAAAACTTTAAACGTTTCAAAAATTATTCAACAAAGAGAACCTTTTAAAAATTTAAAACCCTATAGACAAAAAACAAAGGGTGGAATTTTTTAACTTAAAACAAAAAAAACTCTTTTATTCCCGCCAAACCAAACCCCCACCCTTTTGGTACCCTTTTTTTTTTTCAAAAATTTTTATTTTAAACCCAAGTATTTACACCCGAAAGAACTTAAAAAAAGCATTTTAAAAAAAAAACTTTTTTTTATTAGTAGGGGTAACCAGCTCAAAAAATACTCTTTTTCAATTTAAAAGCTCCTTACAAAAAACAAACTTACGTGCAATTTATGTTAGAAAAAAAATTTAAACTCAAGACAAATTGTTACTTAAAAAAAAAAAAAAAAAATTGACTTAAAATCTTAAAAAGGGGTGGGTTTTTGTTTAATTTTTTCTTTTTAATTAACCAAGGTCGGGGTTGTGTTCCGGGTTTTCAAAAGTAGCACGAAATCTTTTTTCCAAGAAAACAAAAGGGTTTTGCTGACCCATCGAATACCTAACGCTTTTTTTAAAATATGGTGTTTTTTTAAAAAAAAGGTTTTATTTTAGTTATTTTTATTGAAATTTAAAAGAATTGAGTAAGGAAAAACTTAATTTATTTTTCAAAAAATTGTTTTTATTTTGTGTTTAAACAAAAAATTTTTACTTTTTTTATAAGGAAAGGTAGTGTCGGTTTTTCCCAGGGGGTTTGCACCTTTAACCTTTTTTGCAAGGGGAAAACAAGTGCCGATCGGGGGGGGGAGATACTTTAAACTCAATTTATTTCACTTTCTCGACGGGGATTAAATTTGGTTAAGCCGGAAAAAAAAACCCCCAAAACTTATCGAAAACAGAAACAAGGTACTTGGGCCTCGAAAAAAAAAAAAAAAAGAAAAACTACTTCGTAGTTGAAAGGGGTTGGTAAAAAAAAAAACCAAAATTTTTTAAAAAATAATTTTCAATACCTTTTTTTCGAAAAAATTTTACTTTTTTTTTAAATTTATAAAAAAAAAAATAAAAAAAAAAAAAAAGCTTAACCTTAATTCTGAAGTTAAACCACTTAGGATATTATAAGAAAAAAAAAAAATCGTACCCTCCCTATATTAAGAAATAGGGTATCAAACCCCAAACCGAAAATAAATTCAATTTTTTTTTCTCCTTCATTGGTTTGTTAAAAGAAAAAACCTTCGTTCAAGGTTAAATTTATCTTTATCTTTTTTTTAAACCAAAGTTAGGGTAATTTAAAAGTTAAACCCCTTTTTTTTGTTAAGTTCCCAAAAATAAAAAGGGAATCGTGTTTTACCTTTAGGTGTTCAACCCCCCCAAACCCTAAAAAAAAAAAAAAAAGGAAACTAATTTAAACCAAAAAAAAAAAAAAAGATTGTTGGCCCCCAAAAGCGGCCCACCCCCAATGTGCCCGGGAAACTGTTTGCCGGCCCCGCCGAATATTAATTTCGTTATAAAAATTGTACTTTAAACCCTTTTTAACAAAAAAATTGATTTTGGGATTTTTGTAAAAAAAAATTTTTGACCCTAAAAAAAATCTTTTATTAATATAAATGATTTTAAACTAAAATTTTAAAAAAAAATTTAAACCTTTTTCCCTAAAAAAAAGGGGTAGGTGTCGTCCGGTTTTTTGCGCACTTAAATTCAAAAAAAAACAGGGGGACCCGGGTGGCTTTACCCAAAATGAAACCAAACCTACTCGTAAAAAAAGGGAGTGTTGTTAGCCTTTTTTCTTTTTTTAAATTTTTCAATTTTTACTCGCGAAAAAAAATTTTTTATTTAATAAATTAATTAAGGTATTTAAGCTTATTTTCCATTTAACCTTGGGAACAAAAACAACTTTTTTTTAGGATTTTAATGGTAATATTAGGAAAAATTGTCCTTTCTAATATTTTTAAGAAAAATAAAGGTTTTATGAAAAACCAAACCCCCCGAATAATCAATTCTTTTCTTTTAATTGTTTTAAAAAAAACCAACCCTTTGTGAGGATTGTATTAATTTAATCTTTAAAACAAACCAAGTAGTATTGGGTTTAAGTAACTTTTTTTGGTAAAAGGTTTCCAAGAAAAAAAAGGTGTTGTACTTGGTATCAAAACTACTTTTTTTTGTAAAGAAATGTTATTAAACAAAAAAGTTAAATTAAATTTTATTTGCCCCGGAAAAAAACGAAAAAAAAACAAAACCTAAATAATAAAAACCGCAAATTGGTGTCGGTCCCGGCGAACACTAAAATCGTTTTAAAAAAAAACGTACTTAAAAACCCTTTTTAACCAAATGATTAAGGGTTAAATTGAAAAAAAAAAAAAAAATTTCGACTAATCTTTAATTTTTTTATATTATGCTTTTGGAACTTTAAAAAAAATTTTTTAAAAATAACTTTTTCCTAAAAAAAAAAAGTAAATGTCGGCTCGTCAGGGCACGTCTAAAACGGGGACGGGCCCGAAAAATTCTAACCTACACCTACTTTCAAAAATAAAAAGAAGGTGTTGGGGTTAGCCTTTTTTTTAAATAAAAATTTCCAAATTTACCTTTTGAAATTTTTCGGAATTTAAATTTTATTAATGTGGTATAAACCCTTTTAACCCCTTTAAAAAATTACTTGTTGTTAAAAAAACCACCCCCTAAAAGAGATGGTTTATTGTAGAAAAAAAAAATTTTTCCGTGAACTTTTCCCTTTAATAATGTAACAAAATTAAGGCTGGGGGGGGACGGGAACAAAAAAATCATCTTCTCTTTCCAATTGGTTAAACCAAACTTTCCGTTCGGGGGGTGAAATCAAATTCTTTATCTTTTAACACCCCCCAGTTTAGTATTTTTTTTTGTTAAAAAAATTTTAAACCTTTGTTAAAAAAGTTTTTAACCATTAAAGATATGTTTTTTTTTCTAAGTTTTGTTCAACCCTTTATTAAAAAAGAAATTATAAACAAAAAGGGTATTTGTCCCGCCTTTTGAAAAAATGGGCACTTAAAATCGTTAGGGGATTTATGTTTTTGAAAAAAATTTGTTAAAGATAGGTCCAAACAAAGGGGAGAAACGGAACAAACCTTACGTCATAATTTAAAATTTTTTTTACACACAAAAAATGGTATCTTATGAATTTGGCCCACCCCATCTTGAAACCAGGGGAAAAAAAATAGTTTTGCCAATCTAAAAGGAAAGGATAACCCACGGCGTTTAATTATTTATAAAACGACTTTTTTTCAGCGTAGGGGTAGGTGTCGGTTTACAGAAATTTAGTCCGCTTTTGGCGAGAACTTTTTACCTTACGGTGGAAAGTTTGGGTTTATAATTTACCCGGGGGTTTTTTTTAGTTATCAAAAAAAACCAACTACTTAAAGGGGATAAAAGAAGCGAAAATTTTTAGTTTTAATTTTAGAAAAAAATTCTTAAGGGTTGTCAAAAAGTTTAATTATAATAGGGTAAAACCCCAAAAAAAAAAAATAAACTATTTAGGTTTTTTTTAAAAAACTTTAAAAAAACGTTCAAAATTTCACCTCCCAAAAAAAAAAAAAAAATTTAAAAAACAAAAACCCCCCCTTTTAAACTTTTTGCCAAATTCCCTTTTATTTGAATCGAAGGGAAAGGCGCTTCAACTTAACTTTTTTTTTAACGTTTTGGAGTTTCTATACAAAAAAAACGCTTCTTGCTTTACTTAAAATAAGTTTTTTTACCCTTTTAAACTTTTCCCAATTCTCTTTCCTTTTTCTTCTTTCTTCCTCCTTTTTTTCTTCCGCCGAATTGGAGAAAGAACATATAGCTTATTTATAATTTTTCCTTATTAGCAACCTAACAAGGAGTAATTGTTATGAATAAAAACTAATTTTAAAGACTTTTATAATATACACTTATTTACATATAAAACTACAGAAAGCCTTATTTTTTTAAAATTTATTTAGGATTACTATCAAAATAATTCATTAATATACATATTTTCKACTAACTTAATTTAGAATTACTTACTAATAAATAATAAAAATCATAATTTAAAATCTAATTTTCAACTGAGTCAATTCATTTGCTCTTTTCTCTTTTCCCCCCTTAAAACTTCTTTTAATACTAGTACGATTGAACTTAACTATCACATGAATGCTACCCTGATTAGCGGTTTGAGGAGCATGATGCACATTGCCGTTAAATGTCTCTAAATCATTATCTTTTTATATTTTTAATAGTTAAAATCTCATTATTCAAGGTCTAAGATTTGTGAAGGCCTTAAATTATTGTTTTCTATCTTTCTCTAAGTTAATAAGCCTCGATTAGCATAGTTACACTTTAAAAAATTAAATAAACTCTTGGGAGGCAAAATCATGTGGTAAAATAATTAAATGATTGGAAACATTCAATATAACTCATCTATTTGGTAACATAAATCACAAATTTTGTAAATAAAATACTTAAACAATTAAAAGTATTTGGTTTTATATTTAACTATTCTTATTTTAGTAAAAGAATTAGATTAAGRAATTTACCTCGTAATTTGAGGATAGTATGTTATGTGGTTGAAAAATCAATTTGACTAATTAAAATTGATTTAATTTTTTTGAAAAATTCCTTTTATATTAATAGTATAATGAGTTATATTTTAAGTATGTTTTGTTAATAAACAATCACAAAATTCAAAATTCAACTGAGCATCGATTTCAGAACTCATCTATTTGATAAAATCAAATTAGAAATATTGTAAAACATAAATAAAATAAAATACTTTTTTTCTTTGAAAAATAAAATACTTCAACAATTAAAAGCTAAACATTTGAATGGGGGGTTTCACTACTACCGCATAAGAGGTCAAATTTTCTGCTGTTTTTAAATCATTTCTTCTTTTTTTCCTACACATGTCTACAAAATTGACTTTTATACATTCAGTTTCCCCTTTTTTGTTTTATGGTAATTACTTCTATTCCTTCTCTCTTATCTGAAATATACAAATTTCAGCACATGAAGTCACCACCCAGAACAACACACTCCTACTGATAGCTCAGATAATACAATCATTTTCTTGAAATCTTGATTTTTTTTTTTTTTTTATCGTTAGTCCTAGTTAGTACATTGGTAAATGTGAGCAATACGAAAAATTTTAAATTTTTTTCTACAATTTCCTACAAAATTTTGTTTTATGTATTCCTTTGATGGTTCAGTGTTCACTTTATTTATCAGTTGTATTACTTCTCTTTATCTTTTGAAATATCTAATTTTGAGCACAAAAATCACATCAGATGACCCAACGAATAGCATAAATTTCAATTGCTTTTTGAAAGCAAATAGTACTCCAGACTTCTCTTAAGTCATATATATATATATATATCCGCAAAGACAATTTTTTTTCCTTTTAAGCTGATTTATCGAGAACGATGATGACACTTGTTGTCACATCAAATGACCACAAATGGCTATTGCAGTAACTATTGATCTTAGCTTTGGCTTATCTCAAAATATGTTGCATTTCAACTACATATTTCCACCAACAGGGGAAAATGGCCACCAATCATCATACTGGTGGTGTGGTAACATTGCTTATTTCTCAAGTATATGTTATTTTATCATTATGAACATAGGATGGTAAGGAACTAATCAAGAATAGTTTGCACAAAAATGAATAGCCCTTCTTACAAAACTGGACATTTTCTTAATAAAACGAAACAACCCTGCTAATGTATTTAGATCTTAGCTAACTTAAGCTGGAATCTAGCTGCAGTTTTGACCAGCAAAGTTTCTTTAACCTGACTATGACAGCAAAGATGCCAAAGCATGGGATAGTAAGCAGCCCAACTGCCAAATACCTGCATATTGTATGAAAACAGAAATGACATGGTAGCAATTGCACAGGATCAAATTGAAGGCCCAGAGAAATTAAAGAAGAACAGAAACTATCCTGCTAATAGACAGATAGGTACAAGGAAAAAATTTACAGTTGACAAAGGAGGGAGTGTGGTGGGGATTTTATTGGAAACTTTCTTAGTTGGGAAAACATAGTGATGCCGCTTATCCTAGTACTAAGGCTAGGGCTCTTCAAATCTTGATCTAGGTACATATTTTGCAAATACTGTTGATTAAATGAAAGAAAACATTGTCAGAACATTTCCTTGACTCACTCAAAAGACAGATGCCCATCTCATGTGGTGTTTTTTTCCAATTGTTATTGCATAGGCTATGGACAGTTTATAGAATAAAATGGAGGAAAAAAATAAAAGCAGACAAAATATGCAGAGAGATGTCCTATTCCAACACCAATATAAACAGAAATATACATACCATATAGGAGCAAATGGAGAAGACAAATCCAGAAAAGGATAAGGCCACCTGTGAAATTGAAAATTATTGAGTTTGCAAACAAAAATTCTTTAGGGGGACCCAACACAAGGAAGAACTGAATGGTGATACCATGAAGGGGGACGGGAAAAGGATTAAGACTTACCACGTTGAAACACAAGCATGGATGACCCATTGGAAAACGACAAATATACATGTCCAGAGAACAAAATAAGCAACTCGGAAMAAAGGGAAACGCTGCATGAAATGATAGATAGTTTACAAATTGTGAACGAGAGAAAATAATAAAGCAATATGGCCATCAAAGACTGTACTTACCAGGTTATTCAAAATCACATCACCAAGGAGGACACAAGCATTGAGAGAGTGCATGAAAACCTTCAGCTGCAGTTAAAATCGGACTTCATTTTAGTTTTATGCAACTGAAGTTATTGAAACTGAGAAAGAGATTATCCCAGCATGCAATGTTACAGGTCCAATGATAGCAATTACACATGGGAATGGAGATAATGAAGTTACTGTTAATGATGTTCTGGTTTCATTAATAGTGTACAAAAACGAACTGCAGGGTGATCATGTCGCCAGGAAGAGAACGGACTCCAAGTCATGTTGAAGCTTTCGTTTTAGAGCAAACCATTAAAAAACTGGTTTAAAGATATTTTAGCAAGCACTAGATTTTTAGGAAAGAAGACAAAGTCAAAAGCGAATCCACTATGTTGGGGTATAAACTGATTGTTAGAATGCTCGAATATTGTCCTGAATCTCCAAAGAAATAATGAAAGGAAGCTGCATAACTCTACAATACTAGACTAACCAGGAAAGAGACACCTAACTAGTAAACTCCTAAAATGAAAAATTACTGAAACAGAATGGTTGGTCACTGTTCATGTGAACAGACTCATATTTTTCCAGCATCAGAGCATTTCAGCAGTAGTAAGAGCTTCATGCTTGCAACATTAAGTCTGTCAGTCTGTCATCTTTTGAGGTAAGAAATAGGTAGATTATGAGCCAGAAGACAACATCCGTGAGCACTACAGCACCTGCACAGGTCTACAAGCAGGAGGAAAAGGACTAAATCAAAAAAAATAAATAAAAATACTGGTCAATCCTACAGGAACAGATCATGCATAACGAGTATTAACATCCTGTTAGTAATATCAAACTTTTTGTACTTCTTGAAGACCGGAAAAAAAAAAAGAGTACAAGAAAAGCAGGACCCGTAATTCTACAGCAAAGGCGAATTCTGCTGCCACGGAAGGGAGGGGTTTGGACACCATTATCACCGAATAAAGAAACAACCAAAGAATTTCCCAGAAGAAAGGGATTTTACATATAATATCAAGGGAGGAGTCCAACATTGGAGTGCGTCAAGTGATTATCRGGTTCAAGATGAATCCAGACAATACTGCACTTTCAACATTGCATGTGAAAGTTTCTACGTCAACGTCAAAACAATCAATGACAAAAATATGATACAGTAAATCCCTAGAAAGTATCTCCTGCCTCAAATGTGCCACTGATAGACCTATAAAACAAGGACAAATTGTAATATCAAGTCATAGGTTTGACACTAATTCCATACTTCCTTAAGATGGACAGAAACGACATGCAAATTATATGAAGAATCTTAGCTAAACTGGTGAGTACTTTAAAATAAAAAATGATACTGTTGGAGGTGGATTGCAATTCTAAGCCAGATACAWAAGAATGTAGGTTGCTTGAAAAAAGCATCAGCTCCTGACAAAAGAAGGAAATAAGTTGCAGGAGAAACTTGCCTGCAAAATTATTTGAAAGGCATAACCCCACGCACCTGCAGGTTTACGTATGTAAGATTCTTCATCTGAATTCAAACTTCTAGGGATGGTGTGTGGATTCGCATCATGTCCAAGTGTTGGAGCCATGTAAGTGCCTCGTTCTGTATCTGAACCAGCAAAATCAGCTGCACGAACTTCATTACGATAATGGAGATGTCCATGTATGGAGAAAGTAGAAGCTAGCTACAAAATCCAMCAAAGAGAAACAACTTACATCAGAAGGAAGCTTCAGATGAAATCAGAATGTACAAATCTTAGAAAGGGATGCTTAATTGCAAAAGTAATTTGCCAATAAAAAGGAAATAGTGACACAAAATATCTACTCACTCTTTCTTCTTTTAGGTGCAATGCACGATACCACATGATTCTAAGAAATTTTTGAAGCCGGCCAGGATACCCATATAGATATTTTAGATTTTAACAAATTATATTCCACAAATGTTGTAAAGACTTGTGGACATGCCAAAATAGATAGTGACCAAGGCGAATGTCCACCTGCCATAAAATGCGTAGATAACATTAAACTATAGCAGAACAAGTCATTTGCAGAACTCATGATTTGCAAAAATTCCTGCTCATGCTCATTCAAATTTAAAATCTTCTACTCCCAAATGTCATTCCAACAAGTAGATAAGCTACAACTAAATCTTATAGAATCTCATGTACTCAAGATAATACAATGTTGTTGCAGAAGCATGGACATTATTTTTACTCATAGAAAGCATATACCTAACATATGGAGAAGAAAATCTCTAAATACGGCTCTAGTCAGATGCTCAGTAATACAGAAGTGAGCTAGAGCTCCAACATTCAAAGGCCACTATTTACCATATGGTTTTGTCATTTTTTTTTCCGCTACTCTTGTAGAACAACATTAAGTGTTTTATGCATTTAGGTTTTCTTTTTTCATTTTTTAATGAAAAATCCTTGTATTCCTTCTCTGTTTCTGTAATCAATTTTACTCCTCTGGACTGGCTCTTTCTCCTGATTATCATTTTCAAAGAAAAATGTGCAATTTCTATCAGTATATGTAAAATTAAATTTCTAAATTTATATTCAATGTTGATTTATTTCTTCTATATAATACATTGTATGAATGAATGAGCTCTTCTCATTTATAAGTATTGGTAAACAATATTTATCGCGAAATTATATAAGTTAATCTATCAGCATAGGTTCATTATAGTACTCCACGGTGATAGACATTCTATCGCGGTGTCATCACATCATATCACCGTGGAATGTTTGCCACGGTGACCTTTTGTGATGGTCA
This sequence comes from Rhazya stricta, assembly GCA_001752375.1. NCBI lineage: Eukaryota > Viridiplantae > Streptophyta > Magnoliopsida > Gentianales > Apocynaceae > Rhazya > Rhazya stricta. Next base: position 5,328,853 of record MEJB01000003.1, on the reverse strand, counting down.
ATATGAAATATTTCTCATTGCAGAAGGTCATCGTGATATAATGTCTGTTACGGTGGCCTGCTGTGATGATCAATATAAAATATTTCTCATCACAGCACACAACCGTGATTGATTGTCTATTACGGTAGGGGTGCTGTGATCAATATATGCAATATATTCATCAGTTTGTTCTTCGATAAATTTTTTTCAATTAATTTAGAATTAAGAAGAATTAAAATTAGTGCAATTCCAGTAAATATTTTGCATCACAGCTGGTAATCGTAATTAGAATGTCTGCCATGGTAGGCGTTGTGATGAACAAATCAGGTTAAAAATATTTATAAATGCTAATTTTAGGTTGTTGAATTACAATTATGGCTATCTCAGATAATTTGCGAATATCTGTTTGTTATTTTGGTGACTTTGTTGAGAAAAAAAGCGGAGGTGGGTGGACATAGAGGTATAATGGTTTAGCAAATATGGCTCCTGTTCTTCTTTAAAAAAAAAATTACGCATGTCGAGTTATGGGAAACTGTTCAAGGGGCAATGGGGATAGATTCTGGGATAAATGATATAVAGATGAAAAGTATGGTGCCTAAAAATTCTATCTTTCCGATACTGCCAATCAAGATTGATTGTACTACAAATTGAAATGGTATCTCTCAATTTYTAAAAGAATTTTCTCTTTGTCTTACTCTTCGGAGAAAAAATTTGAGGAGAATGAAAACGATAATGATTCAGGAAAGAATGAAGCACAAGTAACACCTATTGCAGATGATAGTTTGAATGAAACACCTAATGCAGATGATGGTTTGAATGAAACACCTAATTCAACATTGTTTGAAATGCAAATAGATTGGGATGGTATGGACTTGAAAAGACAGTATCTTCTTGAATATGCTCATTGGTGGATGGGAACATAACGGCTGATTTAGGTTCAACTCCCCATGGGCCATCATTGAGGATATCAGAATGTGAAGATTTGCAAAGGAAATAATTGTTCCCCAATAGAAAAGCTATGATATCAAGGTTATAATTTCTTGCAATGAGGTGTCACTTTGAGTTCAAAGTTAAAAAGTCAAATAAATCTATTCATACAATTGTTTGTCTTGAGAAGAGCTATAAGTGACATTTGCAGGTTACAAAGTTGAATGATTTTGAAATGTTTGAAGTTTGTACGTACCATGGTCAGCACACATTTTCCATGAGTATTAACGTCGAGATCATAGATATGCATTTCAAGTACATTTCTTGTATTATCATATTTTGTAACACGTTTTAAAAAAATCTTATTCATTGAAACTGATAAATATTTTCATTTCAAGTATCTTTCATGGCACGAGGGCAATGTATATGTGGATATCAATCGTCAATGAGACCTGTCATTTGCATATACGGCACATTCATGACAAGTAGATATCGTGGAATTCTAGTTGTGCCACTTGTCAAGATGCGAACAACAAAATATATTCACTTACATAGGGTGTAGTTGACTRGGAAAGTGAAGCATCATGGACTTTGTTCTTTCGTCTCTTATGGGAAATAACTAGTAATATGGAAAAACTGGTCATTATTTAGGGCCATGGCAAAAGTATTCCTCATGCATTTAGAAATGTCTACCAATCTGCATATCATGAGAATTGCATATGGCACTTAAGCAATAATTTGAATGTTAAATTTTCAAGGGCTGATTTGTCTTCATTATTCAACAAAAAGGCTGTAGAGGCTCATACTTTAACAGATGTTGAGGCATACATAACAGCACTTTGCAGTAAAAAAGAGAGGTTGGAGAGTACTTAGAATCTGCTAGTTTGCATTATTGGAGTAGAGCACATTTTAGAGAGACTCAATACAATATAATGACAGTAAATAATGCAAAATCTTTGAATTCCACATTGAAAGAGGCTTGAGATTTTCCTATAGTTGGATTGATTGAGTACATTAAACAATTGTTGCAGAAATTTTGTTATGAAAGAAATGAGGTGACCAGAAATCGTACTAGGCACATCATCCCACCCATGGAGCTGAAGATTTGTTCGAACTATCTTGCAGCAATGGGTGAAATGCAATCATGATATCTCCCCATTGAATTTCAAGTTATTAAGAAGTTGAAACATATGTGGTAAATTTGAAAAAATATACATGTATTTGTAGGCAATTTGATCTTGATAAATTTTCTTAGCTCACATGCAATTGCCATTTTCAGGCATGATGGTACAGACATTTATGTGCTTTATTCTCCTTTTTATACCACTTGTTGTTAGGGAGCTGCATATTCAGAGTTTATTAACCCACTGCCAAATGAGAATGAGTGGCAACCTTCTGCGGAAGTGGTGTCAACAGTCGTCCTTTGACCACTACAAAATGACCTGCTAGACGCTCATCGAAACTACCAAAAAAAAAAAAAATCAATTGGAGATGTACGCAAGTCTCGCAAATATAGTAGGTGTTCAAAGATTGGCACAACCAGAATGTTTGTACAAACCATTTGCCTTAGAAGTGAAGACATTTATTAATGATTTCTTATTTATTTATCTTATAATGTAAATATAAGCTATGACTTATTTTAATTTCAAGTGAAGACATCTATTTACTTTCAAGTGTATTGAATTTTGATAATCACAGCTTGGATGCTTTGATGCAAATATACATCATAAATGGAATCATGTTTAAACATACATTCTTTTTTTTACTGAATTAGACTTCACACAAACATATAGCAAACAAATATGGCTCATCACAATAGGCCATCGTGATCGAATGTCTGTCATGGAAGGCCATTGTGATGAGCATATYTTTCATAAATTTACAATATCATTGAATAAATAACTTTGTTTACTCATTTTGAATTAATAAGTATTAAAAATAGCACATTTGTACGAAATATTGAGCATCACAGCAGGCAGTCYTGACAGAACGTCTACCATGGCGAGCTGCTGTGATGCACATATATTCCGTGCAATTGAAATGTTATTAAATAGATAACCTTTTAAGCTAAATTAGAATTAAGATATACAAAATTAGTATATTTTTGTGAAGAGTTGCTCAACACAGCATGCCACCGTGATGTGTTGCCCGTCACGACAGGCAGCTATGATGAGCATTACTCTATCAATTGAAAAAATATTAAATTGACAACCTTTCAAACTTATTATAATTAGATATTCGATGAAATAATGGACTAGTTGTGATCTATACAACTTTACTATCGAGATATATATTCTATCCCACTCTGTGCTATAGTAGAAAGAGAAGCAACACGTTATTTAGGCAATCCAACTTATAGAAATAGAAGTTGTGTCATTATAACATTCAATTGGAATATTTTCAGGATTCCTTTTACACAAAAATGACAACAAGTGATGATATTTGTTAAATATTTCTCCCAACGTGATACAATACCTGCCATGGTGGGCTGCTGTGATGAACATATATTCCATAAGTTGAAAATATTAATAAAAAGAAAACTTTTTAAGCTGATTTAGAATTAAGATATACTAAATTAGTACATTTTTGTGAAGAATTGCTCATCACAGCAAGTCGCCGTGATGTGTTACCTGCCACGTCAGGCTGTTGTGATGAGCATTACTCCATCAGTTGACAATATTATTAAAATGACAACCTTTCAAACTAATCTATTATTTAAATATTCGATGGAATAATGGACTAGTTATAATCTATATAGCTTTAGCATCGAGATATATATTCTATCCCTCTCTTTGCTATAGTAGAAAGAGAATTAATATGTTGTTAAGGCAATCTAACTTATAAAAATAGAAATTGTGTTATTATAACATTCAATTGGAACATTTCAAGGGTTTCTTTTACACAAAAATGACAACAATTGATGATTTTTGTTAAATTTTTCTCAACACAACGGGACTACCGTGATACGATGCTTGCTCAGCGAGATGTTGTGATGAACATATGTTTCATAAGTTGAAAATATTAGTAAAAATAAAATCTTTTAAGTTGATTTAGAATTAATATATACATAACTAGTACATTTTTATGAAGATTTGTTCATCACAACATGCCACTGTGATGGTTTGCCTGCCACAACGGGTTGTTGTGATGAGCATTACTCTATCAATTGACAAAATTATTAAAGTGACAACCTCTCAAACTGATCTATAATTAGATATCCGATGAAATAATAGACTAGTTGTGATCTGTACATCTTTAGCATCAAGATACATATTTTGTCCCACTCTGTGCCATAATAGAAAGAGGAGTAACACTTTGTTTAGGTAATTCAACTTATAGAAATAGAAATTATATATTATAACATTCAATTAGAACATTTCAAGGTTCCTTTTATACAAAAATGACAACAAGTGATCATTTGTTTTAAATATTTCTCATCATAGCGAATCGGATGATACAATGCCTGTGAAGGCGGGTTGCTTTGATGAGCATATCTCATAAGTTGGAAATATTACTAAAAAGAAATCTTTTAAGCTACTTTAGAATTAAGTTATACAAAACTAGTACATTTTTGTGAAGAATTGCTCGTCACCGCATGCCACCGTGATGGGTTGCCTGCGACGGCAAACTGCTCTGATGAGCATTACTCCATCAATTGGAAATATTATTAAAGTGACAACCTTTCAAACTGATCTATAGTTAGACATGTGATGGAATAATGGACTAGTTGTGATCTAAACATCTTTAACAACGAGATATATATTCTAGTCCACTCTGTGCTGTAGTAAAAAGAGAAGTAACACGTTATTTAGGCAATTTAACTTACAAAAATAGATATTGTAGCATTACAACATTCAATTATAACATTTCAATAGTCCCTTTTACACAAAGATGACCACAAGTGATGAGCTTTGTTAAATAATTCTCATCACAACTGGGCACCGTGATACAATGCCTGCCACTGCAGGGTGTTGTAATAAGCATTTCTTTTATAAGTTAGAAATATTATCAAATAGAAAACCTTTTAAGTTGATTTAGAATTAAGTCACACTATAACTAGTACATTTTTATGAAGAATTGCTCATCATAGCATGCCACCAAGATAGGTTGCCTGCCACAGTGGGTTGCTATGGTGAGCATTATTCTATCAATTGACAAAATTATTAAAGTGGTAACCTTCTGTGGCTTGTCCTTCTCTAGGTTAAATTCTAAACTTTATTTACAAACTTAGTTGTTATAATTATAATAGATAGAAAATAAGTTAGAATTAAACTTATAAATTATAATTATAAACTTAGTTATTATTGGAACAAAGTAGCCCACCTTTCATGGCTTGTTCTTCTCTAACAATGGGAGGGGACTATTCTTCTGTTTCTTTATAACCTCTTGAGACCAACTGATTAATCAACTTATCTAGGCTGGCCTGTAATCGATTCAATTGATCGATTAATTGCTTCTCAACTGCATATATATTCCTTCAATTCCCTCTATTATCCTATCAACTTCCTTCTATTTTACTTTCAACCCCCTCTATCCTCCTATCAACTGTTGCATGCATTCTCTCTATTAGATCATCATTGCAAGAGAGGGATAAGTGAAGAAGAGATAAATGTGAGGGGACATCATGAATGGGGAAGCATCCGCTATATCTGCCTCATTTGCTGCGATCTCAGGAGAGGAAAGATGATCCTTTGGAGCACTTGAAGATGCCTCTTCATCCACATTCACATCCTCGTTATCTGAGAGTTGAAATTATTTTTGCAAAAGTTCTTCCTCGGCTCTTGAGAAAGAATGACTAACTTCCTAATTATTTTTAAATTCATACCCTGAAAAAATTGGCAATGGAGGCATGGTCCGATGGTGAACCCTCTGCCTATAAAGTCCATTTCAAAATTCTTGAAATTCTCTCTCCAAAATAAAATATGAACTTGGTGGTCAAATCTGCATGGCTTTGAATGTCCAAATCTGTAGAAAGAAAACAAAAAAAGAATTAAAGTCTAAAGCACAATATATGCAATTGAATTAAATAATACATAAAGGGAATTGAAAAAAAAATACAATAGGATTAATTTTCATAAGATATACCATGATGGAGGGAGAAAATCCACATAGTTGATTTTATATACTTTCTTTTCTTTATATTTCTCCATTGCTTCCGTATAATCTTGTCGGAATAACTCAATAGTTTCCGAATATGATTTCTTTCCCCATTCATAGATTGAATCTTTCCAAATCATCTACATGATAGAACCATCATAAGTTGACAGTTGTATTCTCTTCTTTGGCATATAAAACATATATCCAAATCATTAAAAGCCCCAACTTGTACTTGTCACTCAGATCTTTGCATTTCTTAAAATTATCAAGAACAACTGATCTTTTCAGATTTCCTTTACGCTTAAGAAACTATTTCTTGTACAACTCAGTTTGTTCCCTTTCTTTGGATCTTCTTTCTCATCGGTTCTAATTACCAGTAAGCTAGTCACAAGAGTGAAGTCTTTGAATTCAAAACTACACCTCTTGTCCCCAAATTGAAACCACACTTTATTTTTTTTTTCTTTCTTCTTAGGTAGCTCAGTATCACAACATGAATAAGCTAATTGCTAACCTTCAAATTCCCTATCCCTGTTAAGGGGCCAAAACAAGACTCGGATAATAACTCATGGTGATCATCGTCTAAAGCATCTATCACTTTATTTATTTTCTGCAAAGTGCACCGGCTAATGATCATAGCCCTAAAATGCTTATCTGGATCTACAAGGATTTCAATGCCTACAGAAATATAAAACTATACGTTACATTGAACATCTTTGCAATTATAGTCCTTTTGGCTCATCACAATAAGTCAGCCATGATCTAATCCCTACCATGGTGGCCTGCTGTGATGAATCTATATAACATAAGTAATCAAGATATAGTTAAAAAGAAAACTTTTTTTTTCCTGAAATAAAGTTAATAAAAATAAAGCTCTTTGCAAGACTAGAGATCATATGGACCATGAGTCCCTCTAGAATATTTTCTGTAACATCTTCAACCTTAGCTGCATGTGCCCATGCCTATTGAAACTATCTTAGTAGACATCTAGGTATGTGATCAGTGATCATGCATTGCCTTTCAAGTTCATCTTGTCTTCTTTGACGATTAATTACTGGGGTCCTTACATTTAGATCGCGATCAGTCAATTTTAGGCTTCAAAGGAGCATCCACGGAAGGGTTGTTCTAGCAAGTTCTAGTGATATGCCTAATTGGTTCGGTTCTGAAAAAGTAAGCTCCCCAACATAGGCTACTATATGGCTGAAGTTTGTAATGGATCAACCCAAGGTCATAAAAGGTTTGTGCCGAGTAAATCAATGAGACTGGACAGAGTTTGCATTCATAATAGAAGCCCTTTTGGTGCATACCATTTAGCAATTACTATGCATGCACAAAATTTTTAAAGATGACGCGAATGGGTTGAGAACCCTATAGACCACGGGCCTATGAGAGTAAAATTTGGAAATATAGGTGTGAGCATCATGAATAAGCTCTAGAAAAGGAAAATAATCTTTAATAAGATCACAGGTACCTCTATGATCGAATAAGACTTTAAAGAATAAATACTTAGTGCTGCTCACTCTTATTTTAAGAGAGTCATGTTCACTTGCATATTAGCATTTTCAAGAAGGATCTCAAGGCCCRATGGTAACATATTGGGGAACAATGATCTTAAACATAAGTGCGATTGCAAGAAATTATGTAATTGATTGTTCGAATTATTATCTTGCCTAATTTTGTTTTCATCTGCTACTCAGTATTATTATGCTTGTGATCTGCTCTTAATTTTAGGATTCGTTTGTAATTGTCCTCATACTTCTAAGTCTAAAACTACAGCAATACAGAAATTTATAAGAAACACGCACTCAAACAGTTATTTATGGAAACATGACTCAACACAATAACATGACTTTTTTCACATATGAGTAAAAGAATTTTGATTTTACAGATTATCTAAAGCCAATAATGCATCATTCTTCTCCTAGTATTCCCACATGATGTTTTGATATTGAATCATGCCAATTTCTAATTTGCTATAGTCTAACAAGACAAATTCTTTTTTCTAATAAAATTTTTTAATTTATTGTATTTTATTCTATTCCTCATTTTCATCACAGAATTGTATCGTTGACAATGTTTTAAAATAATAAATAATAAGTTGAGAAAAAAGAATAAATAACATTCCTATCCTTTCTTATCCTTCCTGCTATCTATGAGATCTTCATCGTCTTTCTGCATGCAGCACATAAGAGAGAGAACAACCAAGTAAAGTGCAAGAAACTTCCCATTTTATCCTCTTCGAGAATGAGTAACTACACAAGGGCTCACATTGGTCAGTGCCTGAGCCGTTTGGTGACTCTCCGGTGAAACTCAATGTTACCCACGAAGGTGCAAACTATGTAACCGCAACTCTAGACCTTACAATCTATATTCAAATACCTATAACCCCGATTGGCGTAATCACCCAAATTTCTCATGGAATCAAAATGCAAGCTCTAGCTACACTTTCAATTTTAGGCCTCAACAACCTCGGGGATTCCCTCCTCAAGAAAAGAAATCCAATTTGGAAGACTTCGTTAGAAAATTTATCACTAGTGACAAAACCAGGTTCAAAGCCAAGAAGCTTCCATTAAGAACCTTGAAAATCAAGTAGGACAAATGCCAGTTTGTTGAGTCATAGGGTTCAAACTCATTCCCTAGTAATACTGAGGTCAATCCCGAAAATTGTAATGCCATGTCATTAGTGAATGGGAAGTTTGTAGAGGAAACAATTGCTAAAATAGAAAAGCCTTACTCTAGAGTTAACGACTTGAAGGATAGCCCTAAATCCTACACAGAAAAAGGAAGTAAAATAAAAACGATATTGAGGACATAGATTACGAGTTTTTACCTTTCTCTTTAATTATAGAGTCATTTAAGGAAAATCTTCAATTTAGGAAATTTTTGGATAGATTGAGAAAACTTAAAATAAATCTTTGTTTTGTTGAAGCTATCTCCCAAATGCTCAAGTATGCAAAATGTCTAAAGGACATATTATCTAATAAGAAGATCTTTGAAGGCTTTGAAACTATTTGCTTGGATGAGAATGCGCTGCAGTGTTACAAAATAAATTGCCACCTAAGGTTAAAGATCCTAGTAAGATCATAATTCCTTGTCATATTGGTGATTCATTTTTTTTAACAATGCGTTATATGATCTTTGGGCTAGTATTACTTTGATGCCTTCATCCATCTTTAAACATTTGGGCMTAGGAGATGCAAAACCTACAAACATGACCCTCCAATTGATGCATAGATCTATTAGGAGTCCTATGGGGGTAGTAGAGGATGTCTTGGTTAAAGTTGACAAATTTATCTTCCCTGTAGATTTTGTAGTCATGGATATGGAAGAAGATGTTAACATGCCCTTAATTATTAYGAGACCTTTTCTAGCCACATATAATACTCTAATGATATAGAAAAGGGAAAATTAATATTAAGGGTAGGGGATGAATGTGCAACTTTCGAGATGTCTAAACACCCAAACCAAGAGTTAAGTAAGGCTATTCAATTTTTTGACTAAACATATAGGACACGCTAGAGGGTCTAAATTTTTAGAAGTAGAACAAAAAGGAAATAGCCCAAGACCTAGTGTTGAAAGCCCTCAAATAGATCGAAAAGTAAAGATAAGAAAATTAAAGAAGTCAAAAGAGAGAGCTAAATCAATGCATAAGAAAGACACTATACCTCTTGAATTTATTGATGATCAAAGTTGTTTACTTCCTAATTCTTGTTTGAGGTTCTTGGAAGGAAAGATGAACTCACCCTACTTGGAGGGAAACTTGGGAAGTACATTCGGCAAAGAGGAATGGAACTCGAGGATGCTACTTCTTCTTAATGAACTTAAAGGAAGTCAAGTTAGAGAATATAAACTAGAATTACCTTCTTATCTCTTTGATTCTTCTTCTTATTGTTTTCCTTAGTTGATTAGTCTTGAGTTTTATTTTCGGAATTCGAGATACCACAGAAGTCTCTTTCAACTTACCTTTGTGTTCCATTGATTAACATTGAGGACAATGTTAAGTTTTAAGTGGGGGTGTGGACTTGCTTTCTTATTTYTTTTGTCTTAACATATCACCAAAAAATTTCAAAGTTTTTGAGCTTTATATGTGGTTTATTTGCATGTTTGATAAAATAGCACAAAAAAGAGGCCATTTTGTTTGACTTAAAAATTTTAGTATTAATTTGATCTATACAACTTTTTTGCTTTCTAGCACGAGTAACCTTTATTTTGTGAATAGTTCTTGCTTGACACACTAGTGCAGTAATTATAATAATTCATTTAGTAAAACCACTCTAGAATTGTTTTTGTTACTCCTCGGGGCGAAATAGAAAGATAATCTTTATTGATGAAGGGATGATAGTCTTAAGCCTTCTTTGGATCATTCGAGCCTTTTACTCTTACCCTTTTGATATTATATCCCTAGCTCCCATTTTATGCCTATAATTAATATTTTTCTTTGATATTTAACCCTTTTGCTTGTCTCTTAATTTGCTAATTTTGTGCCATTTCCTTATAAAAGAGTTGATTCACTTTTTATTGTGATTGGGATTGAATAGAGCTGTTTTATTGCATATGAAAAAGATTTGTGAGTTAAGGAGTTTGAGTTTATTGAAAATTTTGTTATTGTGAAAAGGTTTGTTATTGAAAATTTCTTGTGTATCTTCAAAATGAAGATCAATGAAGGAAAAAAAAAAAAAAGAAAAGAAAACTAAGGTGTGAAAACAAAAGAAACTATGGTTATTGTTGGTTGTTGATTTAGAAATAACGGAGGTATGTAGTGAAAAAAATTGTTAGAGTGAAAGGGAGTTTTAACGTTTCATAAGCTAAATTATGCAACACTCTCTTACTTTTTGTCGTATTCCTTATCCTTTGTTTTACTTCCTTAACCTTTAGCCCTACATTACAAGCTTAAAAGTCCTACTCGACCTTTGTTGATTTTGGTTGTCATGATTAGTAGAGAGGTGGTGATGATTAAAAACATATGGGTTGGATTTTACCTGTTCTATGCTTTTAGTATTGGTGAAATATTCAAAATTTTCTAGATGTTTATCAAGTCTTTACTAGACACTTGATTTTTGCTATTTGCACACTCTCACTTCTTTTGGATGGATCTTATTAACACTTGAATTCTTTTGTTATCTAATGGAATTTTGCATGTGCTATTGGGTTGAATTTGTAAATGACTTTTTTCTTGAAGTTTTGTGTTGGGGTAGCTTTTCTAGATATTTTTCATTGTTTTATCATCATACTTTTTTTGAGGATGAATAAAAGGGTAAGTAGGGAGTGGTTGATACTGTCATTTTTTATATTTTATTTTTCTCTTACTAAGTCATTTCTTTTCAAGTTTTATGTGTTTAGCCTTGTATTATACTAATTTTGGTTTGAAATATTTATGTGCAAGATTTTTATAAAAAGACGAGAAAATGCGAAAAAAAATTTGGAAAAGAAAAGCTTAAAGAGGCCACATAATGATTTTGGAGAATTTTGGGATCAACGAGTAATTTTTGAAAAGTTGAAAACCTAAAAAATTTGGCTAAAAAAAGCGTTGAAGAATCAATCAGGCCACAATTTGGGATCAAACAGGCATTTGATTGGTGCACATTTTCATCAAAAAATTATCCAGAACCAGACTGGTGCCAGTAAGGTTCAAACCAGGCACTGGTTTTGGCCTGGTAAGACGAAATTGATTCTGATTTGGCCAATTTCAAGCACCAGTTCGATAAGTTTTTAGGATTTTCTTGTTCTCCTACAAATAGTGCATTATAAGCCGTGAAAGGGAGGCAGGATTTTTACATTTTCGCATTTTTAGAGTAGTTTTCTTTGAAGAAACTCAAGGAACCTCTTGGGAGTTTGAAAGACTTGTGCTCAATCAAAGGATTTGTTCTTCAATCGGGTTTTATCTCTTCTAACTTTGGTTTTGAACATGGTTATTAAGCTTTCTATGGATGGTTTCATGAGTTTCGTGGGCTAGTTTCTTTATGTAGGCTAGGGCTTATTGCGAAGATGATTTCRTTTAAAGACTTGAGTTCTATTTTWCTTTATTTGTTCATTCCCATATTTGAGTTGTTAATTATCTTGGTGGCATCCTTAATGCTTTTGTCGATNCTTTATTTGTTCATTCCCATATTTGAGTTGTTAATTATCTTGGTGGCATCCTTAATGCTTTTGTCGATAATCTAACTAGAAATTGAATTAATAATCAATTGTGAAGGACCTGAAGGTGAATTGATTAATTAGGAATTAGCAATGGCAACTCATTAGTATTGAACCAAATAGGGACAGGTTAAGTTTCTCTTGGTTAGAATCTGAAAGTAGATAACTATGGTTAGTGAAATCAGAGAATTTCTTAGATGATTAATTCAATTTTAATTAACCTAATTCACATAGGGATATGGTTTTAGCTAATTGAGATTAGGGGGTTTATGCCAAGGGATTGGGTACAACCTAATTAAGGAAATTCTACAATTAGCAACTAGTTAGGATTTGGGAATCATGGAAATTAAGGTGTAATTAGTGTATGTCATTATTGGAATGAATCGAAACATAGCCTAACTAACTCATTTTATTACATTAGACCTCTTTGGAATTTAGGTAATTAGTCACTTAATTAGACTTCTTAGTGTTTTATTTTAATTGCTAGTTGTTAATTGAATTCAATCGTATCTGATTAGGTTTAAATTAGAGGAATTGAGTAATTTTGGTACTCACTCGAAAATCCTTGTGGGATCAACACTTGATTCACACACTATACACTCTTTGACACTATATATACTTGCTAAGAAAATAGTGCATCAGTGGCCTTCCAGCATAAAATGCTGATAGCCAATTATCAATGCATTACTCATGAAACTCGATCAACTAGATGAGGATATATTGCTATCTTTCGAGCACATTTTAAAGCATAAAGAGAAAGTGGCCAGGGCATACAATTGGCAGGTTTGGGTAGGCAATATGGCGTGGACTTTGATCCTACTGAGTGCCCCTTGTAACARTCGGGATTTTATTTTTATGAATTTTTGTTTGATCTTGTGAAATTGTGTGCCAACTAGGGTTGGACATTTTATATGTGATTAATATTTTTAAATCACACGTTTAATAGGTGCAGAAATATTATCCGTGTCGAATAAGAATTTTCATTTGGTTAAAGGTTCGACTCGTAAGCTTATTTATTTGTTAGTCGGAATTGGGCTTTTTATCGAAAGGAAGCCCGTTATATTTAATTTAAGGATTTTGGGTTAGATTTGGATGGGAAGGCCCGAAGGGTTTGGGTTACGACCCAAAAATATAAAAAAAGAAAAGAAAATATATAAGAAAATAAAAAGAAAGAAAAAAAGAAAAGAAAAGAAAAAGAAAAACCCTAAAGAAACTCTCATCTTCTTCCTCCCGCCGCTGCCGCCCAACCTGRCGCCTCTTCTTCTTCTCTTCTCGAGAGCCACCATAGGCTAAGTCACTCCCTTCAGCCGATCACCACTATAGTGGGATGAAGAGCAGCGCRGCAGGTAATGGAGCTGTGTTCTTCATCCTTCGATGATGCCACGTCACCATCGCTATCACCCACTCACTCTCCGATAGCATCTAGGCAGTCGAGATCCAACCGCACATGCCGATAGCTTCATGCCTCTAAACCGRAACCTCTGCAGATTCATTGGTCGGTAAGACATGGAGAGCCCACGAACCAGTGCTCCACTTGCCTTTCTGATCAACTGAATCTGAAACCTTCTGCTGCGACGCCATCTCCGATGGGCTCTGAACCAGAAGAGATCTCGTCCTCCGAGCCATCATCAAGGCCGAGTTCGTTTGCTAAGACACCATCTTCAGTTTCTAGCCGAATGGAATCTCTATGCTAAACAGTCGCCTCTGCTTGCGTTCCACACCATTCCTCATGCCAAATAGCCATCTCTGCTGGCGCTGACCAGCCAGTTCRATGCCGCTTGATGCCAATCTCATCTCCACCTTCTGCGTTTTTTTCTGCCCAGATCCATTGGCCGTCATTTTGGCTCTTTGTCCTTGCTGCTCGAATCGCCGAAAGTTGACCAGAAACACTGCCGGTCAGCTGAGCTTGTTGGCAAAGAACAAGGCCRGGCACTTAGCAGTGCTAGATCCAACCTAGTGCCTAGCAGCACTAGGAGCCCAGCAGGCGCCCAGTGCCCAGCAAACACAGGCGCCTAGCGCGCTCGCCCAGGTGCTCAGGAGCCCAACACCAAGGCACCCAACGCTTAGGAGCACAGACGCCTAGGCGCCCAGACGTTGTTGAGCGCCGCTTGAGAGCACGCCCGAGGACCTATTGCCATTCTCGAGACATTCGGATATCATGAACATAAAGGTGAAAACGCTAACACTTAATATTGAAATTGTATGACTTGTAAATAATTATGCCTGAAGTGAATTTATGGGAGAACATAGTTAGGTTTATACCTGAGCTAAGGAGTCGAATTGTACCCTTAAAATGTAACATTTGATAATATGAGAACTAAATATGGATTTATGAATTTATAAAGGATATTTTTGGATTAAACACATAATACTTAAGTTGAGACGATCGAACTAAGTAGACCCTCCTTCTATAATCAACTAGGCCATTTCGAGGCCTTACGTTGAGATCGATTGAAGGAGTGCACTTCGCAACTTAAGTAAGAAKCCGTTTACGTACAGGACTTCGAGTAAGTAAATTCTCACATTATCATTAACGTATGTGTGTGATTGTTATTTAATCTGAGATTTAAGTGAGTAATCCTCACATCTCATTAATGTTATGAATGAATGTAATTGAACTATTTTGGTTACTCGAATATATTGTGTATGGGATTGTATGATGATGTGTGTATAATTGTGTGGAATGTTAATGTGTTTGTATCTTGTAGCACTTTTATGTCAAATGATATGCTATTATATTTCATATCTTGTTCTATTTGTTGAATGTTATATTATATAAGGTTGTATGCATTTCATGTCATGAGTATGTAGTTAGAATTCTACATCACATTTGGCATGAGCCATTCACACACTTAGAAGGTGAATGGTTTAGGAAATAGAATTTTAAAGGAAAACGTAAAGTTTTGAAAATGCTAAAGTTTTCAGAAAGGAGTGTAAATCTAGCCACAAAAGATGTGAATGGGAAATAGGGTGTGGGGGATCGGCACACCCGACCCCACCCTCTTGGAGGGTAGGTAAGAATGTTTACCTCCTTGGAGGTGAAAGTATGAAAGTTAAAAGAATGTAATGTTAACCGCTTTGCGGTTCTATCAGTAGGAATGGAATCGAGTTCCAAATAACTGTGGCCCACTCAGAACTTAGTGGCTAGGCGTTACACTTTATGAGCTCACGAACGAAATTAAATTTTGAAGGAATGTCTTGTAAAGAAATTTTGAAAAGGGAATGTTTGGAAAGTAGTTTGTATTTAAAGGCAAAATTTTATAATTTCATGACATGTAAAACAGGTTGATGCATTAATGCATTAAGGTTACTTACTGGGCTTTTTAGCTCATTTCTTTTCTTATGTGTCATTTCAGATGATATGTAATCAGATGAGGTAAGGAGGTCGCTTGTGGGTGAGCTATGATTCCCGGGGACTGGTTTTCAACTTATTTTATGTAATAAGATAATTATGTAATTTTTGAATGGTTTAAATTCTTGAGGCTTCCGCTATTTTTATTTTGAATAAATGTTGGGATAGTGGGGATTCGTTAAAATGTATTTTTGATTCCTTTGGGTATTGTTGAGATTTAAATAGATAGTTGATTATTTGCTAGTGGAATGATGTAACATTCTCAGGTTAGGATAAGGTTTCTAATATGGGAGTGTTACAGCCCCTAATGACCTGGAATTTTGAGATAGTCTACCAGCTGGAAAGGAATATATTTGGTTAGCAAAGTTATCCCTAGGGGAGAATATCAGTTCATGGAGCCAAATGGTCAGCAAATATCTTAAGAAATGCTATCCTTCTTTCTAGGAGGGGACTAGACATTAAAAAAAGGGATACTATAAAGTCCTATAGGCTATAGGCCAGCCGATACAAATAGCCATAAAAATTATAAAAGAAAGGGAATCGAGTGAATAAAAGATACGAACAATGGACTTGGATATACTTTAGTTTATTCAGCCCCAGGGGCATTATTTGAAGAGGTTGTGCATCAATCACATCCTGCTCTCGAACTTCGGCAAGAGGAATCTCTTATGTGGCAATCGAATTGATGTTGGGAGTAGTGTCTTGCTTTTTTTTTTTTTTTTTTTTTTTTAACAATCCTCATCACATGATCATAAATAGCTCTTAAAAAGTCGGCTACATGGTCATGGGATCTTTCGGTAGGGGTAGGATCAGTAGTGTCAACAATAGATAATGGCACCTCTATTTTCTTAGTCGTGCTGGTTGGCTCCTTAACAGGTTGGCCAGTAGATATAACATCCTCCACTTGCTCGCCCAAGTCTTTAGTCGATCGAACACTTAGTAGTTGCAACAGTCTAGTACTAATATCTTCTCAGGTTTTCTTACTTTTTGCCAAACCAAAAGTCCTTCCTCTTTCTTGCTTTCTACTATGATGCGTTAACTCTCCAAATCATTTAGCCGAGCCTGCACTTGCTGGGCCTCTCCATATAGGCTAACCAAAAGGCCATCATGTTAGCTGATTTCTTTCGTATGTTGCACAAATTTCTTCTTTTTAGCAGCCAAGTCAGCTATGAGATGGTTGATCTTGGATTTAAGGAAAGAAATCCTCTCAGAATGAGAAGAGATGCTCTGCTTCAAATGTTCCTTTTGGCTAATTTTCGCATCAAAGCGAGGCTTGATTTCCCCATGTCTAGAGGATAAGAAAGCCACCTTGCAACTACTTTAGATTGGAGCCTATGGCTAACTTCCACAGTGTACATAAATCTCATTATACGGGCATAAGTTATTGAACATTCAAACTTCAGATCGACTGATAAAGAAGGATTGGGAGATTAGGCTACACTCAAGGCTTTCCAAAGATCTTTATATGTGGCCTCACTCACGGGCATTGTTTCCCCAAGAATGTGTTCCAAGAAGCTTAGAACCTGGGTGGAAAAATCGATAGAGCTGTGAGAGGAGTGATCAGAGGAGCTAAAAAAGGAAATCATGTATTCAAGTAGCAAAGTTAAAGCCGAGGAAATAGGCAATTGTTCTATATCGTTGGCTGAGCTATCTTGAGTACTGGCCTCTTCAAATGGTTGAGTCAACAGCACCACAGGAGGCGTAGCGGGATTTCTTATTTGGCTTCTGCAGAATAAGATTGTCATCAAGAACGAACAAGAAGCACAAGAATATGCTAGGAAATAATATCAAACTTGCCTTCGCAAGAACACCAARYAGCACGCCAGCCGTCCTGAGGGGTTTTGACTTCCTGGTCTAAGCTAATGCAGTGTTCAACTGAGGAAGATCAGGGAGCACATCAACATCAATCGGTTCAACCGATTCTAAAAGATAAAGAAAGAGAGTATTAGTGCATTAGTAATTGAAATAGCATAAGGCATAACCGATCATGCTTACCTGAACAAGCGTTGGTTCCTCTGTTTTTCTCTTTTTTTGCTTTAAAGATGTTCCAGCAGAAGGACCAAAGGTTGAGGGGGGAGGAGGAACAATGGCAGAGGCAGATAAACCTAACTTTTCGAGTCAAACGGCTACATCAGCAGAGAGAAAAGCAAACACTACTTGATCCCACTAAGAATCAAACTCAGATGTGTTGGTGGCAGAGGACCAGACAGAGAGTACAACCATGAGCAGATTTTGATCGAGCTGCTGGTTAAAGGAAGAGAGCTGGATAGCATGAAAATTCCTCTTTCCTCCGAAAGGTCTCTATTATTTGGGTAAGATGCTCCATCCACTGATCAAAAATTGATAGACAGCTAGGCCATCAGCAGAAGGTCTTTGGCCATTTTGACAYAGTCCAACCCGACCGGTTAATAGGGAGGTCAAAGCCTTGAGGTTTAACAAAAGAGAGAAGCTCAGCATTATCAAAGGGCAGAAGAAGAGAGGGGTCAAGTTTAAAGAACTCATTAGCCAAGTCATAGCAAACCAGAACATGCTTATCAGAGAGTTGGGAAAGGATTGAAGAGTCACCTTGGGTTTTGCTATTGGAAAATATTGTGGAAAGCTAGGAGGGAAGAGAAAGAAAAGTTGGACGAAAAGCTGATGTGGTGACAGAACAATGAAGCTAGAGGGACGGATGATAACTGAGGGAGAAGAACGGTTAGGCACTCTGAGTTACAAGCTCATCAGTCTCTTTTGCCGCCAAAAGAAGGTAAAAAGACTAAGAAAATTACAAGTCCCAAAAGCATCATCAATACTAGGGTAAATCAATTGAAAAGATTAGACAGTTGTATAGACTTTACAACCGATGACAACGAATATATTAGAGAGATACCAAAAGGTCAAGTAATGTTAATACTTGCCTATCTAGCCTTCGAAACACAGCCAATTAGAGCAAGGAATCGGGGGGCATGTATTGACGCCTAAAAATAGCCGACCTCAACAGCTACAGAAATGTAACAATTAGGCTACAGAAAATAAACATTGCAATTACCCCAAGAAGTAGAGGGCATAACGACTAAAGGGTGAACGACTGAAAAGATAGAAACTAAGCAAACCAAGACCAACCGAAGAATAGAAAGAATAAGACAGCCGAGATAGCTACTGGAACAATACACATGGAATCGGCAAAAGACCAGCCAATCGGCAGAACATGCCAAACGACCTGGCTGAGAATCTAGGACATGATTTACCAGCCGAGCGTGAAAACATGACGTGGACAAGAAGTGGAGCATGCAACTCGGAATGGAAGAAGTGGCCTTGATTTCCCCGGCCTTCAAGCAAAGAGAACTATGCTCCCCRTTTATGAATCATCAAATCTACAAATTAAGCTTAGGTTTTCAACCCAATCTCTAATTCAATATTTTCAACTTCATTAGGCTAGCATAAAGATCAGATAGCGCAGTTGTCTTTTCCAGTTTTTTAGTTTTTCTTTTTCTTTTTTAGTTCAAAGGTTGAGATGTTTCCTTTAATTCTCCTACAATTAGAGTTTATGAAGTTATGTTTCCTTTAAGTCTCTATGAAGTTCTCTTTAAGCACAGCTTGTTTGCTACTTTCTTTATAGCTTATTACTTTGTTTACAACTTAATTTCTGCTTTCTTTGGCTTAGCCTTGTTTTTACTTTTATTAAGTTGCTTTATTTAACAGCTTTCCATGATTGCCTTACTTTTTTGTTCTTCCAGTTTATAGCTTCATTACTGGTTTTCATAGCCTAATAGACAGCCCGACTAATGTACTTTAGCTTGAACACATTGAGCCAACCCCATGTCAAGCATCAACTAAGATAAGATTCAGCTATATCTTTAGCCACTTGACTTACACACTTTTACAGAATTTGCTGAGTTCTTCCTTAAACTAACACAAGAACTCCACATAATTAAAAAAGTTGTTACGAATTTGATAAGCCGATCTATTGGCTAGCTCGTTAACTCAAGCTAAGTTGAAAAGTTAAATACAACTTGCATATTGAAAAAAATTAATACGACTCTATTTGATAGTAACTTAATATGACAGGCTTTTTTAAATCCTTTCACAATATTTCTTCTTCTAGTGTGCTGTGTGCCCTTTCCATGCATTGCTTCAAGCATGTGCCGATGGAGATGTCGCGGACCAGCTTCCAGACCCTGATCTCCCTCATAGGGTTGCTCAATTTCTTCTCTGATGCCTAGAAAAGACGCAGACCATGGCACAGACAGAACAGTGGAAGCAACAGTGAGGGCAAGGGTCTAGATGCCCAAACAATCATAGAAACCCTAATTTTGGGATTTAATTGGCCTGGTATAGAGACATGAACCGGTGAAAGCATTCAACCCAATATTTTATTTTAGTTTCCTTTTTTACCCCTCCCTGGTAAGAAAATGAATGGACATCCATATAAATTTTCAATATCTAAACCTAAAACTATCTACTCTCGTGTGACTTCAAAGACTTGATGATGTTGGATAATGTACTTCTGAAGTATAAAGTTATGTGATAATTTTAGGTAAAAAAAATCACGATCCAATATTGCCGCATACGATAATGTAACATATGATGTAACTAACTTGAATACTCGAATTATATATAAATATGATTTATTAAATTGTAGTTGATGAATTTAAATAAAACAATATCGAGGCCTGATTTGATAAGTCAACTCAGTATCTAAAATTAAATAAATTAAAATTTATTACATTAAAATCGTTTGATAATATAAGTGATTTAATACTTATACTCAATATTTAAAATCAGATGCACGAAATGAATTTAAAGTAAATTTTTAGCATTCATAAATTCATATATATTTTTAATTTTATTTTTTAATTTTAGACTTCAAGTTCGTCAAATATGACCTCACTCGAAAGATAACCTAGAATATAGCACATGCCCTTTGGATTACATGTTCATGTCTCAAACTCTTGACTCACCAGCTCAGACCATCTGAGCGAAGGTTTGGGGCTCGACTTGGCTCGACCCTAACTTAACGAGTGAGCTCATTTGCCTTTGCTAAGTTTACCTGTAAAAGGAAAAAAAATAAATAAATACTATAACAGAAAACTATGTGAATGTGTTAAAGCAATCTTTATAGGGATTCCAGAATTGGAACTTAAAGAAAAGAGCCCTTCAACAGGTAATTACCCCTCTGATTGGAAAGCAAGTGAGCAAGTCCTTACCTTGGTCTTAACTGTTCAATCAGCCAACCCGCCCCAATTGCCACTTCTAGGTCCAAATCAGAAGGGGCCAGACTTTCACAAAAGGTACCGGGCCACAAGTCCTGTGGAATATTTCTAAAGGTTTTAAAACTGAGCCAAGTTACCCAAATTCAATTTCATATGCACATATGGCATTTTACTAGGCCCTTGGCCTCATTTCGATTATCATAAAATGATGTAAAAATAAGAGGCACATTCCTTTTCCAGCCAAAAAGGAGGAAAAATAAAAATAAAAATAATAGGAACTTTCCTAAAATATACAATTTCAGCAAGGTGAATGCATTTAAAATTCTAGCAAACAAAATGCAAGCAAAATGTCCAAATTCTGATGACTTGAAGAAACAATGTCATTTTTGCAGAATATAAATTTTCGTAGCAGAAAATGTCTTCACCATATCCAGCAGATCATCACCGCAAGAAGATAATAAATACAATTAGGCATTATGGACACAAACCATGTATCTATAGTGGGATGAAGGAAGATTCTGGAAAAGGGAACTTCTTTCCCATCAAAAATTAATTTTCTTCTCAAGGGTCAAGAGCACGCACAAGAATAACACTTTCTAAATGGTAATTCTATATATTATCTGAGTTATACATAGTATACATGGCAAATGTGCCTTTGTGTTCTCCAACATTCGACGATAAGGTGGTATCATTGTCTGCCCCATGGTAAACACCAGCAGCCCTGAGGGAAAGAGAGAGAGAGAGAGAGAGAGAGAGAGAGAGAGAGAGAGAGAGATGAGAACACCACAGGAAAAACAAAAGACAAAAACATCACCTACAAGGCAAGAGAAACGAAAGGTTATGTATATACCTTGGAATTCACAGTTCCAATTTTCTTCTGTCCATTGGAGTGGGATGTTTCAGTTGGCATGGCTGGTACCTTTCCTGCTCCACTCTGTTTCTCATCCCGCACTTGCTTAAATATGTGAGTGTATCCTTCTGCTGATGCAGGATCGTTCTCATCCCAATCACCAAACTTTGGAACAGCAGGGCTGTGATCAGGCTGCCACATCAATTACCAAATTATATAATATTTCATATAGAACAAACACACAGAAAAAGAAAAACAAGACATAGTAAGGTATGATCAAAGCTGAAAAGGTACAACCAGTAAGGTAGTTTATATATATAGTATGTCAGCATGCTTTCTACAAAAACTCTCCCGCAGCTTTCTCCCATGTGTTTGAAGACAATTTAATGTATTTGTTATTCCAATCAATTTTTCCACATCCTATCCTCTTTGCGTGCTGACTGTTAAGATTTGTGAAGAAACTAAATTGACAGGGAAGAAACCACAAATAAAGAATGCTAAATACATTCACTTTCTGGAGAAGTAAATGATATCGAAGTAAAACAAACACACACGGTAAAAGTTCAAGTGTCGCTATATTACCACATACATTCCTGATTCAGTATTAGATTGATAAGAAACACAATTAAAAGAAACCAATATGCTTAAAAGAATTAATCATTGGTTCATACGAGTTGATGCTTTTTCCCCCTGTAGTTAAGTTTAGTCTGTATTGGCTCAAAGTGTGTGAACATTCATTTCATTTCTGCAAAGATAATAAAGAACAGGAAAAAGACATTACAGTCTCATCGCCTCTTGTTACTGATCTCAACCGGGATCTTCCAGGAGTTGAGAGAGCTACGCCCTGTCCACCTTCTGATGAGCCCTTTCTTTCCCATGAGGGTGAAGAAACTCCACTGCCCTTTGCTCCAGCCCTTACCTGAGAATGAGGGTGTAGCGTTGAATGTTCAATACTGTGATCAGACCCCACACTTTGCCTTCCAACCCTCTTAGGGGTGTCTCCAGCACTCAGACCACCATATCGATGATGTGGTGAATCATATGGAGTTCTTCGGTTCGCAGTTTCATTGCGCAATGGAGAATCAGTTGGCCTCCTCAAATCACCTTCTTCTCGACTAAGTTGACGCTCGTGACTTGGTCTTTGTATGTCTGTGCTCCTTGGTGCATCTAAATCTGATCTACTGCTTCCATATTTTAAACCGCCATGCCGTTGATGAGGTGATCCAGTTGCAGATTTCTGACTCATGGCATCAGCGTGCAAGGAAGAGTCAGCTGATCTCCTCATCTCACCATCTTCTCGGCTAGAGCGTCTCACATGCTTTGGCCCTGTTGCCTCTGGTCCTTTCTGGCTATTTTTTTCAGCATGAAGATAGTCTTGGGGATCATTTGGATTCATCTTACCACCTTTCTTGCCCTTCCTAGCATTATCAAAATATTGAGTGTAAAGAACATCATCCTCACTTTCCCAATTGCCAAATTTTGGCATTTGTGCTTGCTGCTGCCAAAATAAGGACCATATTTATGATGATTAAAGTTGTCAAGGACCACATAACTAACAAGGAGCTGGCAAGGATTTTGTAGACTAGGTATGTTACGCTCAGTTCAAAAGTATGATTAAGTGAAAATCAGGAAACTTCCATATAACATTTCAGAATTGCAACTTAAGGCATTCAAACGAAAAGAATGATTGCACTTTAACATGAAATGTCAAGTGTCAATCAACCTCCTAAGTGCTGGCTCCAGACACTCATGAGGTAAAAGACAATGTAGGCAAATAAGATTTAAGGAATTAACCCAGAATCGTTCATGACTCCACAATTAGGAAGGAG
Source organism: Rhazya stricta (assembly GCA_001752375.1). NCBI lineage: Eukaryota > Viridiplantae > Streptophyta > Magnoliopsida > Gentianales > Apocynaceae > Rhazya > Rhazya stricta. The sequence goes on along the minus strand of MEJB01000003.1, from coordinate 5,305,495 downwards.
GATTACTCCCTTTGTATCAAATTGATCCCCAGGTTTCGATTTTCACTTGTCCAAAATGAATGTCCACTTTCTCCAGATAAAAACTTGTTCACTTTCAATTCAATAACTAGCCTCATTTAAAATTAGGGAATTGATGTGAAACCACTATCAAGTAAGGGTCAAATAATGTCAGATGTAAGGTGCTAAAATAGATAGTCAAATGCCCTTATATCTTTGCACCAACAAAATATAGACAGTCAATTGCTCTTATAGATCTTTGTATCAAAACAAATATGGAACTTTGAATTTGGTATGAAGGGGTGAAATAGTACACTTTCAAAATATGAGGTATATAACTCCAAAGTAATCCTTTTTTCATAGCCTTTGAAGTTGAAAGAGCTACTCATCCATTACTAAGCCTTAATTCCTTGTAACCTGACATACCCCTTTCCACATCAGCCATGAAAACCAAAGGAATGAAGTCTACAATCCCATACCCACTTCCAGATCTTAAAAAGTTCATGAAATTGAGGTTCTAATTGGTTTAACTAGGAATGTTAAATCTTGCAAGTATGTTCAGTCCACATTAAAGCTTGTTGGAGACCAATCTTCAACTATGATTACTTGAAATGGTCTAAAATATACAAACACATACAAACCAATCACATTCATTGRGAATCGTTGAAGACTAATATTTTCATTTATCTAATGTACCATCTTAACTCTGAACCTAATTGATCGAAAGTCTGGCAAAGCATCTTTTCTTAATCTAATTTAAAAGAACCGTGTAAACAGATGAGTTGAAGCTGCTTCTCGTTTCAGTGGAGATCTCTAAGGTACACAAAACTTTGGGCAGAACATGGGCGACGTAGAGGAATAGAAGGAGTGGGGCAGATTCAGAGTAAAACCACTTTATGCTTGAGGGAGAATGTTCATTTCACTGAAACAAATCTTTAAAGAAAGCTGACTGAGGGGTGGCTGCTCTTGTGAACCAGGTCAAATGTCATTGAATCCTCAAAGAAGGATTACAGAAGGCACATTAGCGACTACACCATGTGCGAAGAGATAACCAGGAAGCCGAGGACAGTAATCATCTTTCTCATCTATCGTAATGCTCTAGGTATCAATCATAAAGATCTTCATTTCATAGATGAAACTAATTCAGAATTTGTAATAATAGTTTCTGGCAACAAGATCCAACTCATAGAAAAGAAGAGAACATATTAGTTTACAATTACAAACCCAAATTTCCATATTCCATAAATCACTACTAAATTTGGAAAATGTTCATAGATTTTCTACCAATACTACATTAGACAATTTACAGAGTTCCCCTACATAAGCTTCTAAATAGGAATAGAAACTCTTTTCTTCATACATTTTAACTTTGAAATAAGTTTCAAATACTTATCAAGACTTTTAAAAGTGAAGATGTTGCAACATCATATTAAAAAATTACAGAGTTCTACTGAGATATTTTCACTTGGTTAGGCGGCTGGGATCCAAGGGGTTATTTTCTCACTTGTGCATTGAATCCCTCCCTCGCCCTCTCCCCCGGGGAAACGCCCACACACATCACAAAATAAAATCCCACCAGATATACCCATTTTCACCGACCCAATTATGCTATAAATAAATTAAAATTCCCCATATAGAAGGCCATCCAATAAGTGAACCCAAAATATCCTGAAAAGTATTTCAACTTCTACGCCAATATAAAAGGAAAATAGGCTTCACAAAAAAGCAAATCCGATCCAAACAACACAAATTTACTTCCTAGTTCACATTCGACACTGGCACCTAGAGTCCGTCCTAAAAAAATGATAATAGAACCCAAAAAGAAAAAAAAGAAAAAATCATATCAAATCATTACAGAACAAAGAAGCAGATCAAGAAAAGATGAAACTCACAGCCATTAATTTCCTTTCCAAAATCTTGAAATAGTAGAATTACAGCTGCTTTCAGCAAAAGCCCACTTAGAAAAATGGGAGCTTTTCACTGAATTTTACTGTGATGATTTAAGCTCTCCTTTTAGTGCGAAGAAAGACCCAGCTAAGAACAGGGGGGATGTGACCGGTTGGCTGGCGCCACCAGTGATATTTGACCTCAAAAGAACTCTTGATTCCGCTCTCAGAGGATGACACGTGTAGATATGAGGGAGGGAACGTGCTCTTTTCGGTAAACTTGGTTGTTTTTCTAGTGCGGGTTACCGGGCCATAGCTCTGTATTTTCCGCTTTTTCATCGCTAGTATTATGAGCGCGTATATTTATCTAAACTGAATTGAAATGTGTATGGCACTAATTAATGATGGTTTATTTGATTAAATGATGGTTTAATCAAATAATTAAAATGTGTATCGCACTAATTAATAATGATTTAATCAAATAATTAAAATGTGTATTGTACTAATTAATGATGGTTTAATCAAATAATTAAAATGTGTATCGCACTAATTAATGATAGTTTATTTGATTAAAGCGAAATYATAACATATTTGATTAAATGATCAATCACTGTGGGAATTATAGTTATATTATTAAATTTTTATGATTTGATTTAAATTCTGAGATGAATATCATTGTAATTTATGGTATTTGATTCAATTCACAAGAGTAATATAGGAAAATAGTTGGAAGGACAAGTTTTCCCCAAAAAAAAAAAAAAAATTCAAATGCCCAATTTTGCCCCTATGAATTTTAAAATGAAAATACTTGAAGGACTAATTTTCACATTTTTTCACAATTTCAATTTTAGACCTATCATATTTTCAATTTCTGAAAATTAAACCACATTTACTATCTTATGTAGATGAGAAACTTGAAATTCATTGAATTAGGACGAATGGGTGCACATACCTTTCTATTATTTCTTCAAATAGAAAACCGATCTGATATGGGGTAGTTTTGGGCCCACATCACGTCGCCTCATTTCAATTTCAATTTAGTGCCCTGTTGCAACGCCATGCTTCAACAAAATATCAGCGTCTTATTTCATATGTGCAAAATGAAGAATACATACAATGATTCAAATGAAAATATCAGAAGCATTTTATATCTAATCCAAATTGGTAATGAAAAAGAATTAACAATCACTGTCATATCTCTCTTAATGAAATGGAAGCCCTTGGGAACATAGATTCCAGAGTCGGCCTGTAAAAAGGACACATACAAGCCTCTGCTAATTTGATGGTAACAACGTGTCCTTCAACATGTAAATATGGCACCAACTATTTCTAAAATACAACATATGCTGCTTGCGCCGCACCTTCTTTCCCAGGAAACTACACAAATATCGAAACAATTTTCACCTCAGACCTAAGCAGTAGCAATCCAACCAATAAAGAGTAACTCAGTTTGATATTGTCCTCGTTTATAATAGCAGGAGCTAGAACCATGCAGTGCTGAGCTTTATCTTCTTTCAAAAGTAGCCAGCAAAAAGGCTGTGGAGCTGATTAAGTATTTGCCTAGTTTCTCATGTGGAGTCTGCTGAATACTGACTTTGAATCATCTCAGACGCTTAATTTTACTCGCAGCATCTAAGATGCGCTGGCTAAATGCCGGTTTTTCTAGCTTTAGTAACCCAGCAAGTGCATTGCAAGCTTCAGGGAAACAATCATCTTCAATGCGAGTTTCGGATTTAAGAGCAAAAATGACTTCATTCACATCTTCCTTAAGCTGAAGGTGAAGTATGTGGCTAAACACCTGCAGGAAAAGGAAAACAAGAAAGCTGCATTAGTCCAAGCCGTAACCTACCCTAATAGAATGTCGAAGACAAGCACTTGTAAACCCTCTGTACTGGGCAAAAGAATTTCCTAATAGAAAAGGAGTTAATGTGTCACTTGAGTTCACGTTGCTATTTGCATACTTGGCAATGTTCTTACATAAATGGTTGGTGTAAGATTTTATCTGTACGCAAGTAAACTTGGAAGATTGCCCCATATATCAAAGAATCTGCCGAAATCTCATATTGATTATGTGATAATCATCCTGTTATTATTGTGTAAAAGAACCTACACAGAATCCTTTTACTTAAAAATAGTAGACACACTGGTACACGCGCACATACAGCTATCCCTGTTAGAATTTTCTCCACTTTTCATGAGTATACAGAAATCACAAGACGATATTGAAGCACTTGTCTAGTTGCTCAGATTTGCCAGAGTCCTTTGAGTTTTTCCATCATCAATTTCTCCCTAGCTACCGGTTATAGGATTAACATATGTATTTATAAAATATTTCTTATCATTCAACATCTACAATTTCCTTGTTTTATGAGCATTCACTGTGGCTACATTCCAAGAATCTAGTTTTCCTTCCTCTTAGACCCTCATGCTTCTGCTTTTCTCCACAGCGATTATTCAGAATAAAATCCTRCTCCGGTTTCAAGAATTAATACAACCGGRATATTAATAACATCGACCATGTCATTTCATCTATAGCATAGTTAATTAATTCCTAGCTTCCGCACATTATAGGACTTCAGACCACAATGTAAAAGTACAGATGCAAAACTAATAGGATCCATCCCTGATCAAAACGGCTATGCTTCGTGCTGACCCCAGCAACAGTATAAAGTAGTTATATATATGTAACATCCATAGAAATCTTCCAGGATCCATCCCTGATCAAAACGGCTATGCTTCGTGCTGACCCCAGCAACAGTATAAAGTAGTTATATATATGTAACATCCATAGAAATCTTCCACAAATTGAAGCACTGTACTTCTCTAGAATTAATGAGTAACAAATCAATATATATCCTTCACACCAATAGTTCATAAAATTTGATACGTAACCTAATTCTACATATACACAATATACTGTTTGCCCATTCATCTGGCATCTTATCACGTTGTTTCAAACTTTTCTTTTCATAATATTCCTTCACCAAGTAAATCATCCACTCTGAGACAATTGAAACCCATAATAAGAATCTAATCCTCACATGTATAACCCAGTTCTTGAACTTTTTGGTAACCTAATTTTATGACAAAACAGGATATGAATCTAATCCCGCTAATGCTCAACATTTTCTACAATTGTATCAACTAACAATTTCTCAAAATAATATTCTCATCCCTATAACAACCCCCCCCCCCCAAAAAAAAAAAAAAAAAAAAAAAAAAAAAAAAATCTCCTCTAAAACCTCAAACAGATTAAGAATATTTAAATCCTTCAAACTTCTTCTATCTCTTTGTCAGCAACSTCACAAAAGATTCGAGCCAACATGCTAGTTCAGTTTACAGCTCTCCTTATCGGACACGTAAATCTCATTGCTTGCTCACAGCCATTCATCACCTTCTCCCTTGGAATAGGGTAGGGTTCACTAATATATGTGTCTGTGTGTATATATGCATATATATATAATAAAGGAAACAACCAACAACTGATTCTCTCATCTTTCTTATTAAACTAAAAGGATAGATGCTTATATTTGCTGCTTTAAGCATAATCTTATTAAACTAAAAGGATAGATGCTTATATTTGCTGCTTTAAGCATAATTTATTCCATTTTATAACTTCATCACATACAAATTATTCTGACATTTCAAGTCTTCTTCTAGATCTCATTGACTCATTCTATCACCAAGTTTTTTAGTTTAGTATCTTGTTCCTTGATTCTTCAAGAGCTTCTTTCACTATATTCTTAATACAACTTGCTTCAAGAAAACATCAAAGATCTCACTCAAATGCTTGATTTTTCATTCTAGTATCAATATACATCTGCAAATATATCTGGGAGAGCACCTTCCTTTGTACCTTAAACTCAAATGTTTTGACCAGTTATTAACCGACCAAATGGTGATTACCCAAGCAAGTACATACAGAAATTGTACATCACGAATTTAATTCTTACCTTTTTCATTCTAGAGAAAACCACTTCCTTGACAATCGGGGATCTTGAGACCAAATTAATTGCAAATAGACCTTGTTCCGAAAGAGAACTTTTTGCAGCCATAAGGAAAGACTCTTCAACAAAATCTGCTGCAGGGCAGGTTAAACCAGAGCTGCAAAATAACAGAAGCTGTAAAAGAGAATCCTCCAGAACAGGTAGAAAAAGGAAGACATGATTTTTAAACCTGAATAGTCAGATTGGGACCAGATTTACCTGGAATCTGAAGAATCCACATCTATAATAAGTATATCAATTTTATTCAGACTTTTGCCTTCTCCAATGCATACGTTGCCACTGGAAGCAGTGGATTTGTCCTGATGAGGACTATCAAAGTTCCCAGGGTCAGTAGTCACTACACCATTTACCTTGTGATGTGCAATATCCCCAACATACTTTATCCCATCAGCAACATGTACCTAAAACACCGGAAAGGAAACTAAGGCATTATAAGCATTTCATAACCTAAGAATTAGGTGTAGAAACAATTCAGAACGAGCCACAAGAAATTCGTATTTCTCTTCTGAAAATGGTATTTGAAACATTTTTATTGAGACAGCAATAAAGTACTACAAAGTTTTCTATTTCACAACAACTTTTGCTCATTCTATCAAGTGAAAAGCAAGAAAAGGATATTTCTGGTATCATTTACCAATGAATTAGATACTGCTAAAAGAATTTAATATCCTATAGCTTGGAAGATTGGTTATGTCCTATGTTCCCGAGGAAAGAATGACATCACAAGTGTGTGCTTGCTCAAGGATACTCATAAGCAACCTTAAACTAAGAAAACCTTTTGCATGTTTCCACTCACTGTTAGGTTTTTGGGAAATGGAAAAGATAGTAATGATAGGAAAAGGGAAATCCTCAGACTCAGAGCATGACTACCTTCAAATGCTTATCTTCTCTGAAGCCAAAATATTCCCTGGCAAGATCAGCAACCACAGAATCTAACTCCACAACCTYKCAATACAACAATTGTCTCGTAAACTATTGTTCTTCTCAATTTACAATGAAATTAATGTCCAGAACAAACTTACATTGATATCTAAAATAGGCAGGCATCTATGCAGAAACATAGGTAGCAATCCTGCTCCCAGGCCAATAACAACCGTATTTACCTGGATAAAGGAGAAAAGGCAACATATAGTTTCTATCCATGATTGAGGCCCACTCAAAGGGAAGGAGAACCAAAGGCCTCCTAAAGGCTGTTTATGCATTATCAAGTTATCATTGACACCAATTCAGCAAAATAATCACAATTCAGGAATAGTATACCCCAACAAGTATGYCAAATACTAAAATCATAGGGTACCACTTACCAGAACTGAATAAATTCTCACTCACTCTAGCAAAAAATGTCTTTATTTCTATTGGGGATATTCCGGACTGAATGTCACCTTCTTAAAATAGACAAACTTTCCAATCTAAATTTGCACCATTGCCGACTATAAAAGAAAAAAGATGTAAAASTCTCCTTACACGTTTGGTCCTAATAACTCACCAAGTGTAAGGTGAGATATCTTAAATAGTCAASTMTTATCCTAATCTTTGTGCCAAGTCGAATGTGGTCATTCATTTAGAATGGAAGAAGTATTACTCTCACATACAAATCAACCAAAATTAGAAAAATTATTATAGAAATCAGTTCACTATTCATTTTTCTAAGGATTGATGATTTCCATGGCTGTATCATTTGAACTTTCAATTTGTAAGCAAGATTTCTGTATGCTTAGGATTATTTTTTAATCTTTGCGCTAGGTACACTGGTCATTCATTTAGAACAGACAAAATACCACTCCCAGGTAAGCCAACCAAAATTAGAAAATTCTTATAGAATCACTTCACTGGTCATTTCCTGAGGACTGTTCATGTTCATGGTGGTATCAGTTTAAAATCCCTTTCAACTTTAAATTTATCATCATAATTCTTCTATATATCTAGGATTATTTTTTAATCTTTGTGCCAAGTAAAAAGTGGTCATTCATTTTAGAAAGGAGAAGGTATTATTACTCTCATATTAATCAAGCAAAATTAGAACAATTATTATAGAATCAGTTTATATTCATTTCCTGAGACCTGTTCATTTTCATGGCTGTACCGTATAACAATCCTTTTCAATCTTTAATTTATAACCATAATTTTCAGTGTGTTTCGGATTTTTCTTAATAAAAATTTTCAGAATCATTAACTTAAGTTCCTTMTACCAACTTATAGCTCTACCTACACTTTCAGTCCTGAGTTAGTAATACCTGAAATAACACACAGAAAAGCAATCACTTAATCACTTATTAAATCCTTTAACTGGATGTCTTGCAGAACAGAAGGATTCTCTCCTCACCCTGTAAGTACCTCCAACTTGAACAAAATCTGAGCTTAAACTCATCATTTGGATATTCCCATTTATTTTCCTTTGTATGAAAACTGCAAAGAATACAAGAAAGAATAGAAAAAAGCTAGCTAAAAACTCTTCAAGGGTTCAAATAAAAGGAGCTTCCTCACCTTACCTCCCGCAGTTGCCACACCTCCCAAATATGAAGAAATTAACATAAGTCCTGAGATGATCCCAGAATGATATGAACTGGCCAAATAGTCATGATCAACTCTCAAGCTGTTGCTAGAACCTCCTGAATTTGACATGGAAATTAGTAAAGTGGTCAAGGTACAGTGAAATGAAAAATATTGGCACTTTGCATTACATGAATGCTCATAAAATGGCACTTATTTACTCTCTCACTGTCAGTGGAGCACGCTTCAGAGTCAAAATTGTACTTAAAATTAAAAGTGTTTCTATTTTAATGTGTAAGAACAATATTTATAGTAAACAGCATGCTGAAAAAGATCTAGCTCAGCTAGTTACTTTGGTCATGATACTCTAGAAAGCTAAAAGATCACAGAGAAAGCATAATGTTTCTTAAATAAATTAGGGAACTGTCTACCTGTTCCCACAGATACCTTATCAGGAAAATTCTGTGGAATTTGTGTTACACTACAGTGTGCAGAAAACAATATACTCATCATTGCATGACAGACCTGATCTTCTCTGATTTCCTTTTTTCCGAGATTTGGAAGATGAATGAATATTCTTCTGCTCTATTACAGAATTTTGTGGTCCTACTTTTGTCAGAAGAGCCTCAGATTGAATTAGACCCTCTGTCCTCTGAAAAGTTAGGCGCCGAAAAGACACATCCTTTGATGGAAACAGGGAGCTGATACTATCATCAATTTTTTCGTAGATCACGTCATCTACAATAATGGGGCCAGTCATAGAAGATGTGACCTACACCAAAAAATGAAAAAGCAATCATACATTTTATCAATCTTGAGAATCTATGCTGTAACAAGTCAAATCACACAAGAAGGATAACAACATATACTATTCAAGCCTAATCCATAGTAGTACGGTACTCATCAAGCAGACAAATAATAAAAGAAAAGGAAAAGTAAATAAAAAATAAATCCCGGTCTCGAATTTCGATGTATGCGATAAGCTGATTTAAGAGCATAGATTTTTCAAGAAGAAAAATCGAAAATACCGAATAAAGAAAATATAAAGGATCTAAAGCTAATAAATTCATGTTAAGAACTACCAGTTAAAAAGCAATGAGAATTAACAGAGGGAAAATAACTTTCAAATCACTAACTGTCAATAGCAGCTGAAGGCGAAGACAATGTGGCATATCAATAGAACAACTTGCAGATACCCAAAAAACTCTTGAATGTTTTCAGTAGGGCAACTCTTTAGCATAATACTTAGCCATGGAATGAGGTTTCAATCATATTTCCTTCCTTCACTGCTTACAAGCTCATTTCTTAGAAATAACTTCCCAAAAAAAAAAAAGGGAAAATAGATTAAAATTACCAGCACTAAGAAACAATACTTATATATGTAACCAAAGTGACCAACATAAAACAGTCGCCATCACTTAAAATGGTTCCTTATGTCATCCGAACATCCTATTAGCATTTCTTTTCTTAAATTCATTATCTGTCATTCTATTTAAGGATGAAATCCAATAAATCCTATTTGGCAGTATTACATGCCATCTGTCCCAAGAAAGTTGTCTAGGACCAATAAATCATAGTATTCACGTAAATAAGTACAAAACAGCCTAAATTTCCCTCAATAGGATTACTTCTCACATTATGTTAATCAATTTTAGAATACTTTGGCTTTTATCTGCACAAATAGCAAAAGAGAAAATCTTCAACAATCAGCTCTAATATCCAAAATAAAGAAAGAAGCAGCAGCTCAACAACAAATATAAGGAGGAAATTATCAGTAACAGCCAACAAAAAGGAAACTGATAATATTTTTATCAAAAGCACCATCTGTTCAGAGTAGAACTTGAATCAATATATCATGAGTACAAAATACCACAAAAGCTTGCTAATAGCAGACAAAGCACGACACAAACATGTAACATCGAATGGTGTTTTGGACAGAAATAACATGGCAATTTTCTGGATTTCATATTCTTGTGGGGATAATTTAAAATAAAAACGTTCTGTATAAAAGCATAACCCACAAGACCAAAACCAGAAGAAGGAACATCCTAGAAGAACTCATTTGGACACTGAACCTGGTTCACAATCTTCCGTTGCTTTATTCCATCACTTGCTGCCATAAACCTACAAAAAAGGGCCATGTTAACATCTTCCTGACCTTAATGAAGTAAATCACTTAATCTCATAAGAAAGTATTATCTATCTAGCCCAAAACATTGTTTTACTAAATGCTGCAGGTGGAGTAAGAAATAGGCTCTAGTGTCAACGTCTAATCCCATAGTAAACATATGATAAGCCAGAAAAAGGAATTCAAGGACACGAATACAGATCATGGCATAAAGCAAGCCTTTAACTGAAGAGAGGTTTTCTCTGAAAAGGTCAAAACCCTATGATGTAAATTAAAGCAATCTGACATAAATTATGCGTGCAAATAAGAAGTTTATAGTGTGACAAAACAAAGATACTAATCGTGAAATATACTTAATTGGTAAGCTTAAACTTGTCCTGTTTGATCTGTAATTTATTAAAGGAGAACATGTTATCAACACCCATTTTCAACAGAAACTGAAGAAAAGAAGGCCAAACATTCGACAAATTTCCTCTGGTGAAGCTTCAGAAAGACAAATATGTTCTTGTAAAAGTTTTACCAGAGACAATAGATATTTAACATTACTGTGAGCATCCCCATCATCAACAACATATATTCAAACAATTTCAAGTAAGACTACAAGAAACTCCTATCGCAAAAGCAAATAGGCAATACAGAAGCAAATGTCTCTGAATTATTAGTTGAATCAATAGCTTGCGCTAAAGCTTGGACTTGGAATAGAGTGCACATGAAATTGGGAGTCTCAATTAACAGTTTGAGTTCAATKCTTGTAACTCCACCATGCTTCAAGAATATACCCCTCAGCTTTTTCTGGTTTTTAGAAATAAGTAGCCAAACCTTCGCTTAAAAGAGGAAATGACAAGATAGATAGACCATGAGGGAGCAAATCATATCTTTTCCAGCTATAGGAGTTTTGATATTAAAAACCCTACATGCACTGGAAACAAGGTAATTCTAGTTTAATTGTTTGAGAATTTAAAAGTGGCATGTACCGAGCACATCTTTAGAGCCACAGGCTACACTCCTTCCTAGTTCAGTGGAAGAAACTGCATGAAAGCTTTAGATGTTATATTTGAGTCGAAATCGACAAATGACCCAAAGATTTCAGGAAAGGGATGGTACTACTAATTTGTTCTGCAATATTCCTAGGATCCTTTCTTTTCTCTTCCCATTCCCCCCCCCCCCCCKKAAAAAAAAAAAAAAAAGAAAACACAGTTCTTCAATACTCAATCCAGTCATGGAAGAGAGGAGAAACAATAAAGGACATCAAAAGACCAAAGTGTCTCTTTTTATTTCTAGCTTATATATCAATGCTCTAACTAAATAGGATCTGCTTGTATTGCATCTCTGTTTACATGTACCTTAACTATAGTTATTGATTTATAGCATGTATACATTGAAACATTTTCTCTGAGTGAGTATACGTCCATGATTGGAAGAGTCTCATATATGAGAGTGTCTATTCCTCAATCTTTGTAGTTCTCGATTCCTTAAGAACTTATAGTAAGATAGAAATCTTTGCTTGACATGGGACATGGAAAAATTATAAATTCTTATCACATAATTTCTGCACAGTACTAAATATTCCAAGTTAATCATGTATAATTCCCAAACTACAGATCCAAAAGACCAAAAACAATCCTCAAATGGGAGACTCAATGAGATCAAAAGAAGTSAGTTAAGAGCAAGAATTAAGTAAATAAACAGATCATSGAAAAGATGAAGTCTGGAGGACAGCATGAAATTTCTTTTAAACCCAAAGAAGAAAAATACAAACGAACCTAACAACTCAATTCACATGCAACGAGACAAAGTTAACCACAGTAAATAACATACGGAATTTCATCTCCAATGTCACAGACTTGTGGTGCCAATTGCTTGACCAAAGGAGAGAGATCCTTCTGGAGAAAGGGACAGGAAAACCGAACCATGAAACCAGTGACACTGTTATTATGCTGTCTCAGAATAAAAATGAAGTAAAATATAACCTGAATTTCATCCATGCTTGCATCTGTGTGGCTGGAGCCTAGGAAAATCTGAAGTAACAAAAGACCAATATGGATAAATACAGAGATTTTCAAGTGAAGAAGATGGACTCAAACAACTACTTGGAGAAAACGATTCAGAATTTGAATATCAGATAAGTACCATCAGCAGACGAGCAGCCTTCGAATTACCAACAACCACCCATTGCCCTTCTTCTGAAGAGAATAGCCACTCATGAGCTCGAGTCTGAAATCTAAATCTCAGTTATGATGTCTCCAATTGTACAATAACCAAGCAGAAGAAGAAAGACAAGAATTTCTCATCCAACTTATATTATTATTATTGAACATTTAGCTTGCATACAATGCTGCAAAATATTAGGGGTAACTGAGGGCAGATAACATATACAGAAAAAATGATGGTTGGATACTAGTATGTTGGAAACACCAAAAAGTTGCACGATGGGAGCAACTTGCTGTAGTTAATCAATGAATGGTAACTCAGATATTGAAACATAGCCATAAACATGAGAGCACAAAAAGATGGTATTTCTCAGAGAAAATCTAGAAAAGGGTAAGAAGAAGAAGGATATCTTTTCAAACAGTAAATCAATCTTTGTTAATCAATTTCAGCCACTAATAAGCGCAGCTTGCCAAGGATTATCAGATCTATCCTGACTTTAGAACAAGAAGATATGCAATATGCTGGTTGTTTGGCTATCCCTTTATAGCTGAATGAATGAATATTAAGTTCCCAGTAAACTTCGAAGATAACATGCCATGAAAGGAAACAGTAAGTGAAGAACCTTTGGCACAAGAAAAACCCCATAGTGATACTTGAAAGGTTCAGACTCCTCCTGAGAATCATGAAGAACGGCTCTATAAGTAAATCGCGAATTCCCTGGCTCACCTAAAGTGAGCTGGATCCGCCGACCTGGACTAAGTTCTGCCAAATTCCCTTCAGCTCCTATCTTCAAATCTTCAAGTGAGTATAATACATCAGAACCAGTGGAGTATCTTGAACGGATTGCATTCTCAGTTTCAAGTGCATCATAAAGTCCACGAGCCTAGAACATTTAAAGAGAATTCCTCAAATTTTCAAGCATTCCAGCATGGCCTAGTTTGAGAAGGCAGTCTTCCAAAGAAGAGTCAACAAATGTGTCATAGTGTGCTAATACCTACTCGTGATATATTAAATATTGAAAGAAGGTGAAATCTTAAAACAGAACTTTCAACTTAGAAAAGTGAAAATTATAAGCAGACACCAAAAGGGAAAATAACACCCAATTTGGAAATGAGGGAGTCACAGAACTCTCTTTATTCCTTATTTATTATTTTAATGAATGCTTGCCACAGTTACTGAAAATCTTTTATTTTTTTAATTATTATTATTATTTTCCTGTCAATTGGAGGCAAGGGGGAGAAGGGGGGGGGGGGTAATTAACAGGTACCCTGAGTCATTTGGTTCACTAATATGTGAACTTTGAGAGTTCAAACAAGTTACCAAATAAAGTCAAAGCCTGTCTTAAACTTTTTAAGGTAACTTGCAACACTTCTGGGACACAAGTCTTCCTCAAAAAGACATTATATACAAAAGCCTTCCAGCATAACAAGTTCTAATGAAAAAAAGATGCCCCAACAGAACCTTCATGAGGTAAATCGAAATACTGCAGCAAAATAAATACACAATTTTAAAAGAGCAAACAAAAATAATCTACCTGATTCCCATTTCTATCAATTGAAGATTGCTTGATTGATGATGATATAAGGGYGAATGATGCAGAATTATCCTTCTCAGCAATCACCATGTATGTCAGCAGGCTTGACTTTTCAGATGATTTTCTAGGAATAGCATGAAGACTCATTTTCCAACCACATCGAAACTTGGGAAAAAGTAAGCCTGAAATTGTAGGAATAAGTTTGTGAAAATCTTACAAAGTATCAACACCTAGAGAAACAAAAGGACGCCAGAAATTCATCCTAGACAGCAACTCATGCAAGAAAATCACCAAGAGTAATCTAGACAAACTTTACCTAATACATGAGATTCTGCTAAGGTAAGACACATAAACCTTCCGCCATTCCTAAGAACTCTTTTCACCTGATGATAGAAACAGAAGCATGGCTGATTAAACATTGGAATCAGTAATCAACTGCTTGAAGGGAAAAAAAACAATAATACTCAAGAACATACTATAAGATAAATGTGAATATTTAATCCAAAATTTAAAGCCAGGACACCTCTGATAAATACTGATTTCCTAATTTCGAGCCAAGCTCTGGTTCCATTAAAGCATCCAATCCTCCTTTGTCAAGAACYGCATCAAAGCTTTCCTTTTCAAACTGAATTAAATCACAAAAATTAGAAAGTGGAGGGGAAAAGTATAAAACATGGTCACAAAATAGGATTCTGCTATGGCACTGAGAGGCAGTAAATGGACAAAAAGTTAAATTCTCAACAAGCAGCTACATTAAAATTGTGCTAGCCAGTTCAATGGTTTCCTACCATACTGTTTCAAATGCCATCATTTCCAAACTACAGCTGCATCGGTACTTTTCTCCAAGATAACAATGGACCACATATTACCTATGATCTAAGTCGATAGTCAACTAGATCATACCCAATGCCAGGCAGGAAAAAAGAAATTCCATCTATACATCTCATGATAACTCATTGTGCATTGACTGTAACTCAGGATAATATTAAACTCATTACTATACACAGATAAATGATCAAGCACGTTTCATATCATAGTATCATTGTAGATCTATAGATTGCCAAAAATCATATATGCATGTGAAAGTGTAAAAATTCTAGTTCCAAAAAATTGCCATGTAACCATGTATTGCCAATATTGAAGGTGCTTATGTTCTTTCTTTCTTCCCAGATGCTCAAGGCCAATCTCCTTGACTGCTTTTGATTATGAAGAACAGAAATGTTAATGTCAAGGGGAATAAAATTTGTCACTTTAGCAGTGCTTGAGATAGTAGTTCTAAAAAGCAAAAAAGATTTATACCATGTGTGCTGTTTCTGACATTTGCTAATGAAACCCAGCATCATCTGCAACTCATTAGAAATAAAACCTCCTATCCTAGGATAACAGTTTATGGATCTATATGGTGGATATGGAAACAATGAAGTTGTATTGCAGAAAATAGATCTTGTCACAGATACCAATTAAGAAAAGTGCCCTGTGCTAAAAGAAATAAGAAAGTAGTAAACCCATGACAAGATGAACATTTGAAGTGGTACCAACACCTTTGCTTATTTAGACAAGCTTCCTCAAATTTGTTTCCTGTTTGTTGTACTACTAAGAATAGATGAGAAGAAAATGCASAAGACYTGTCATAAACAAAAACATTAGGATTCAACAAAGCAGAACAAAGTTGCAGGGAAAACTAACAATTTGTTTGGATTTTTCCCCTTTTGCATTTCATCTGAAGATAAGGCTAGAATAACAAACATTCACAACAACTGCAAGCATGTTAGAATAACTGTAAGAAAATCCTCTGGCCATTTAATAGTACTGCATTTTTTGGCTTTCTTAAGCAACAATAAGGTGCAGTATCCAATAGGGGTTTGCAGCGAGATGGAGAAACTGCCAGAGCTGACCAAACCATACCGAGTTAATGGTTTCTCACTTGAATTGGTCAGGATTGGGCCTCAAATTTACTCAAAACCGAATTTTAGTTCGGTACGAAAATTTATAAACCCAARCGAGACGTAAGGTAATATATATAAAAATATTATTTCAAATCAATATATGTTTTACACTTTCTTCAAAATTGTATGTAGTAATCAATTATTATGACCCTCTAATCAATTATCAATTGCTGAAATTCAATTATAGTTGAAAAGTTTGCATTATCAAATGTTAAAGTTGAATTTGTAGTTGACAGTTAAGCCAATAATTGATTATCAAAGGCCACTAATCGATAACTCATCTAAATGCTGCATTGTGGAAACAGGATGTCAAAAGAAAACTCAATCAGTAGAAACCAATAACCGATTATCGATCGAGTGATGATTGATTATTTTTTTHTGAAAAGACAGAAACTTGTCCATTTCCTGCTAATATAGGAAATTCTTGAACGAAGCATAAAAGACCCTAACCAATTCAACCCGATACTATCTGGACCAAACAGTTTGAAGCATCAAATGGRTTAGTTTGGTTCAAAGTTTTCAAACTGCAATTAACAGTTTGGTTTGGGAATGAGTAAAACTGAACAATGGATACCCTATCAATAAGCTGCCCTAATCTTGGATGATGACCCCACCTAGACACACGCTACTATCAACCAGAAATTCTGCAAACCCAGAATAACAGCTCCTGTTCTTCTATGATGCAAGCAGTCCACTCTACAGTATCCCGAATTTCAAAAAGTAGGAAGTTGTTAAAATTAGGCTACTCCTACTGTAGCTTCCCTATAGCCACGTAATAAGTCATCCTCACCTATCCCACTTACCTTCTCCTACTCCCAAGATCTGATTTAAAATAGATTAGTTTTTTTCTCTAATTCATGCCTCATATATTCCACAAATATACTCCTTCAATTTTTAGTTCCTTCGCAGTTGTTTAATTCATTCTGCAAACACTTCCTTAAGGGGTCTGAAGCAACAGGTGGGTTATGCTTGATTCAATCATAGGCTTTTTCTGCTCTCTTACTTCACAGACAAGATGACCACCGTCACACCTTCGAATCACAAGACTATGCATCCTTGGGATCACAATCCATCTTACAACCAATATATTGGMTAATTCATAGAATATTCATAGACCTGTGTCAATTTTATTGCAGCAGGTTATGATTGTAATACTAYCAGYGAGACTAGTCACTAAGACGAACACTCACTCGRACACATTCTGTCGAATCTAGTCCCTTGGGACAACTATCAAGTCGGGAAATAGCAATGTTGTCTTTCTTCATTATTTATGATAACGTTTGCTCCTTTGTCTAGAGAAGCCTTACCATTAAGCCAAAGCTCTTCGTACATGAATGATGTATATATTATTGCAAACATAAGCTCAAGAACATAGAGAATAATCATAAAGAGWCCATACAAAAAAAGAGATATCTACCTGCATATTAGTCATGTCCATAACCCGCCACTTCATTCCCGGCCTCAACCGCACATTAAGCCTCAGCATATCCGAAATCACAACCTTGGAGAAATCAATATTTGTAATATTCCTAAACCCAGCATCATATAGACACTCAGAAAGCTTGGAATTCCCACAACCTGGAACCAATATCTGAATCTCCTCCCGCGCCATTCCGCCACGGCCGCCGGTGGTGGAGGGTGGTACTGATGGACAGAGGTGGCTAAAAAGAACATCTTTGAGTTGCGGCCATTCGGCATACCATTCAAAGGAATCATCACTGCCTCTGATAGTGAAAAATTGGTCCCAATTTTCTTTGCTTGTGAAGTCTCCCAGTGTCTTAAGAAGCTCTTCTTGCTTCTTCTGTTCTTTGTTTTTCCCCATTTCTGAGTCAATTCAACCTTGTCCGCCCTGTTCCTTTGTGTTGATGAAATTGGAAATAGTTTAGCCCTGTTGGGGGTTTCAGAGAAGGGTTTTAGGGAGTCAGAAGATATAAATAATTAAATTGGGTTTTACGCCAATAACTGAATTAAGTYGAAATAATAATAATTATTAATTGCATTTCCCCTTCTTTTACATTATCCTAWACTATAAATTATTTACTCAATCGTCAAATTAACTTCAATTTGTGCTAATAAGATTTTATGCAAAAAATGTTACTATCTATCTATATTATACTATATTAAAATATAATGATTCAATGATAATTTTTTTAACAATTTTATCCATTTATATTTATAAAAAATTATTAATTTTTACATAATATAATCCATTTTTATTTGGGGGAAAAAATATCTATCCCTTGCTACCTTTTCTTTCACTGTTGCCG
>MEJB01000003.1:5272794-5287074 GCA_001752375.1 Rhazya stricta | reverse complement strand
TTATAAAAAATAACACATCCAATATAATTATGGATTTATTATCTCTATTAAATAAACTTTTAAAATTCTATTGAATTTGGTGGAATAAAATTAACGTTAGCGTTAGCAACYCACGAAATTATGTTTACGTGCATAGACATAATCTRATATAACTAKATAGATTATYTACAATAAAAATAAATAAAAGGAAAAGAAAACAATTAATCATATAATTATTTTATATTTTACATGGAGAGCAATATAAAATTAATGAGTAGAGTGTGCAGAAAATGTCATATTAGATTTCTAAAATAATTGGAAATCAACTAAAGATAATTTTATAATAACATCGTAAAACAAGAAATTAAAATTCATAACAAATATGATCATATGTATCGGTTTAACAATGGGATGTATTATTTTCGTTTTCCTTCTATCTCTAATAATATATTTAAAATATGAGTTGACATAAATAATAAACTAATATAAGAAGGTATGATACAAACTAATGCATAATTATCCCATACTAGTGTATAAAAAGTTTGCAAAAAATCATTTCAATTAAGAGTCACAAAATTTAACACATTAAGTTATTTTATTGAAATCTTTTAACTTTTTAGTTACTTATAAAAAAGATTAGGAAAATTAACACTCATCATGCCACTAAACTATTTCTTTACATTTTATAAATGTCTAAGATTCTTTTTTATGTCCTTCAACTATTTACATTCGCTTATTTATGTTCATCCACGGCAGAATTCGATAAACCCCTTCATGCGCAATGCACAGCGTTGCTAGTTAAGGGGCAAACTATCAAATTAAGTCAATCTTCCACTAGAAATTTAAAGGAAGTATCTTTCCTAAGTGCTCGAAGATCCAATTTCTCCCAAATTGCTCTCTTCTTTTACAAACTAGGGCTTTCTCACTATTAAATCATTTTTCATCAATTTTCTTTGAAGAAACATTTTGAATTCCTTCAATCCTCATCCTTAACGACCAATGCAGCAACAATTTTGGCATATATGAAGTTGGTTATAGTTTATTCTTGCTCGGATTCACCATTTGGGGAAAAAAAAAAAAAAAAAAACTTGACTTGCCATTGTGGAAAAGTTACAAAATTAAGGACTAGTTGGACAAACTCAAACCAAAGAAGAATGTCTTGGGTTGTGAAGCATAATAGTAGGTTTTCTATAACTTCATCCGCTTGAATTTCTTATGTCAAAAGACAGCAGGTGGGGGCTAAGGGTATTGTGAATGCCATGATCCACTCATTTGCCCCCTTCCATTCGCGTTATTTCGAGGCTTTGCAAAGGATATGTATAATGGAAGATAAGCAGATAAGGTTGAAGGTGAAGGTGAAGGTGAAATTTGCYTAAACTACAGTAGCATTTTCTACGGCTACATTAGTGTTTTTAAATCTCAAAGTTTGGCATTGTGGGCATTAGCACTGATTGTACATGCATTAGTGTAAGGTTGTTACTATTATTAGGAGGGATGGAGCTAAATTAAATGATGCTTGGAGAAGCTTTATGGTTTTTGTTTCCCCAATGTAAATCAGTTTTTGATTTATTTTAAGCAAATGAAACTTTAACATTGTAATTGATATGAAATGCAGATGATGCTTAGAAAATTTGTTTTGATTTGTTTTATGCTTACAATACTGCAATAAAGATGTTGATGTTTAACATCAAATCTTCAAATGCATTAATGCAAACCTTACAATATGTTGAGCTTCTAGTTCTTTTGAGGTGCTTTTTAAGAAAATCTTAAAGATGCTCATCTCGGTGTTACTTCATTCCTCTTGGCCGCCTCTTTCTCCTCACTTATTCGATGCGTACAATGAATGAAATTTATCACTAATAGAGTAACTAAGAGTAAAAGAAAGGCAACAAGTCAAAGTAAAAAAGTGACTTTATTACGTCATTTTCTTGATTACTCTTAGAATATTCCACAAATTCCGTAGACCATCCTGTTCCATTATGTGCTCTTTGTGGCTTTATTTGAAATTATCTTGGCATTAGTAATCCAAAATTTCTAAGAATTGGTGCATTATTTTTGCATAATTTTCTATTATTAACTTCTTTTGCATTATTGTTTAAATTTATGGCTAGCCTTGTTTCCCAAAAGTTTGTCTTCGTTCCTTGTAAGTTGTCTATTCGTTTCCAAATYCATATTTATTAAATGAAACTTGGATATTTAAGGTTAACTTCCTTGTTTATGTAAGTTTGACAAATTAGTTTTGGCTTTTCTTGAATGGCTTATAGTGATTAAAAAAATATTATTTTAGTTAGATTTGCATATTTTGAATTCCTTATGTAACTTGCGAAAGCTCCATAAGCTCAATTATGTAGCTATGATGTCGATAATATGGTTAAACACCTTAACTAGAGTTGAAGTAACTAGAAAGAAGCACAAGGCAACTACTCGGAAATCATGATCCATAGGAATCCAAACAGTATCTGAGTGAACTAATCCAACACTAATTGTTATTTGAACTTCAATATTTTAGTAGAATTCTATACATTCATATTCTCATTTTGAGTGGAAGCAAGCTTCCGATTCTGATACTTTTAGAATATAGCTTGTAAATGTAGTTCGCTACTTTCAATTTAGAACTTCGATGGTTTCACTATTGCTAAATATTAGTGGAATAAGGGTCTATTTGGTTATTTCAGTTTAGATATATCTAAGTTTTAATATACTATAACAAAAAAATTTTAGAACCTCATTTATTAAAAAAAAAAAATCATGAAATGCAACTAGTTATTTTTTTCCCTAAGAATCAAGAAAAGAAAAAAATGGATGATATTGATTAAAGATTCTTTGGAGTTACAATCATGTAATTGTAGAATTGTGTTAATCTTGTAACCTAAACAAGTGTTGATGTTTTGGCAATGGTGGAGCTACATTTGGATTGGAAACTAAAATAAGAAAATTTTCACATGTTGAATCCTTATGCAATAAGGATTCGCCAAAGCACGATATCTATATTGCATGATATGCCATTGAAGTACTTTTAATTTTTTCGAAAGGACTGAAGTGGAGATAAAATGTATTAAGCACAGCTAAWTAAAAAAATATTTCTTCCCTAAAATAAAAAATGATTCTCTACATATTATAAACTACCCCTAATTCTGACTCATGGACTTTATTAATAATTATCGATTACGACTCAAGCATTTTTCCCTTAAAAGAAAAGTTTATACATTAAAATTATTATTTCGTGGTAAGATTTATTAAACTATTTATAATGAAATGAAAATTTTCATCGCCAAAATAGTAACTTTAATCATGAAATAGTTCGTCAATAAAGAATTGACTTATTGGTTACAAAATAACTTTATGGCCAATTGCAAATTTCTTAACTATGTTTCTCCTTCATAACTAAAATACAAAACGTTGTTGCCATCACTTTTTCCTCTAAATAAATGAAATTTAATAACTATAATTAACCATAAAATGTTGTTTCATAGATAAAAAATATACATCTAGCGACAATAAATCATGTCTAGATACAAAATCTTGTTGTAGAAAATAAATAACCAATTTTCCTTGACAAATATTATAGGTTTGTGACCAATCTGTTACCCTAGGCTACAAAATACGAGATGTAGTAAAAATAATTTGTGCCTAATACGATATTTCTTGTAGTGATGATAAGTTACTTTGTATCCRATTTTTACGCCACATGTCACCCTATWTTTTTCCCTAATATTAGTAAGCCTTGTTAATTTCTCATTCKTGTCCATTCTAAGTAAACCTGAGTGTGGAGTTCATTATGCTAACTTTCATATTAAAAACCTAGGGATCCCATTAAAAAGTTTGATCTTTGAAGGGTCTTTGTAGGTAGTCACGAACAGGAAGAGTATGCTACAACATGAGAACCTTAGAGCACAAAGTACATCATACGTGGCTTAGGTCAGAACAAGAATCCTTGGCATTTAATGCTTAATGTAGTTGAAAGTAACATCTAACCTTGTTCTAAGTTGACTTCAGCTYTTTACCAAAAATATTGAGACAAAAGAGAATATACAGGCCCACATTACTCGCACTAGACACACAGAGACAAAGTGAGTGTTGAATCATTAGCCATACGGGTAGAAAGACGAAAATGATTGTAGTGCTAGCTCAGTCCTCATTGGCCTATATAAGTAGCATCCAGATGAACAAGATGGAAAGTTAGCATAGAATATGAGTAGAAGTCTTAGATTTAAGCTTTCAAATAGAGAACTAAGGGTTTCCTTCGATAGAAGAACCCAAGCCAATATTAGTTTTTTCTATTTAATATTAGTTTAAAGAGGATCGGCCAAAGTCTTCCTTCAACATTAGCTGTAACCGTTCCCTTAATGAAAATAGTTCTATCTTTTGCAAGTACTTTCTCTACTATTTTTCTMTTTGGCGTAATGATTTTTGAAGAAGGGTTTGGATAAAGTTTTTATTCAGTTAAATGTCTCATGTTTGTGTAGATTAACTGTATCCTTCTTGTCTAAGCTATTTTCTTAGGTTCTTAATCAAAATAGTATAATTAGACAAAGTTGTATTGCTAAATATTAAGGAACTTTGAACCTTGTTTTTGAGTAAAACCTTTTGAGAAATCAAATGAATCCATTAGTGAGTAAGGAAAGTCAAAACCTGATCCTAATCACTTTCATAAACTCAAGATTAATCAAAAAAAAAAAAAAAACCAAGGATGATTGCCATAGACATATGTCCGATGTGTTAGTGAAATCTGCTAGAAAACTTTGCTAAGGGGTTAAGATGGCAAAATCTTTAAACCCTAAGTGAAGCCTTTGGGACAGTGTTGAGGACCTGATGAAGATAAGGATACTTATCTCATCAACGTAAAATTATACATCATTGTTGAATTGTAGTGAAGATTGCCATAGACATATGGTTAAGTTTTTCTACTAGGCCTACATTCGCACAATGGATAATTTTGATTAGTAATTACTCGATTTTATTCTTCAGTATTACAACAATTAGGAACTACTTCTAATTCTTTTTCCTTGCCCACTAATTTTAACTTCTACTGCTTTTAGTCCTTTTTTTATTTATTATTGGTTTGTACTGCTAACTGATCCTTCCCCATTCTTGATTTTTATTGTAGAAGTTTTTACACTCATTTCTCGTTAACCTTATTCTTCTAGGAACGATACTCTACGCATTATTTATTACTTATTGACCACGTATACTTACGTATGTGTGTGGGTTAATCTAATCTAAATACCAACCAACAAGGTTAATTGGAGAGTGAAAGTGGAAAAAATAAACAAAATTATAGAATTCAAGAAGTTAGAGAAAACTACAAAAGAAACACCAKCAATATTTGCTAAAGCCCTGAATTTGAACTATCTCAACATATAATCAATYGTGAAAGAATAGCATTTAATTTCAAGAAAAAAACTAACAAAGAAAAGCATTACACCATAATCTCTCTAGAACAACAACTCCACATAAGTAGTTGCTCAATAAGAAATAGTAAACATCAATTATTCATCACCTTTTAAAAAAAAAATCAAAATGAAAATGACTTTGCTAAGGCAATCTTAAACTTTGTTTCCAACTAGCACAATATACAATAATTAGTAGTATCTTACCTGATTACACCTTACCTTTGTTGCGATAGGAGAGCACAAATATACACACATATTTTTAAGTAATAAAAGGGTAGTTGAAGGGCATTGAGTAAAGAACGGAACCGTAGAAAATATTGATGTAATAATTAATAGATCAGCAGATCATATGGCAGTGAATAGTACTATTTCAAGAAAAAATACAAAATATAATCACTATGAAAGATTACCTATTTCAAAGTTTAGCTCACGAAGAATTAACTAGTGAAATCCATTTTTATGCACACAAAATTTATACATGAACATGCAAAATTATATAAACCGAATACAATTAACATCCTTTGTACATAAGTTAATTTAGAAAAAACTAATGCCATATGCAAATAAAGTCTAAATGAGTAAAAAAAAAAAAAGATTAATTCCCATGCTCAACCAAGGAAAGTAACTCTCATAGCATGCCCGCACACTTGACATATTCTCTACTTGAATCTTAACTACACGAAGGCATTCCCTCAAATCTTAATATTCCTTCTGAGAGTCTTTACCGATTTTTTTCGAGTTTCTTAGTATTACCTGTTTTGTAATTAGGAAATTTTATTAATTTTTAGCCATTTCAGATACCTTTTATATATTTAGATTTTGTACTCATAACATGGTCAAAAATCTTATTAAGTGTCCTAAATTCCCTTCCTCATTTGATTTCATTTGCATCTCCATCATTTCAAGCTTTAATAATTAAAAATAAAAATAATTATTTTTGTATATATTTTATTTGAAATGAAACCAATGAGGGGAAAAAAAAAAGGGACTTAAAACAGAGAAGAGAACCATTTTACTTACACTATTCTCCTCAGCTTCCTTGGTCACCYACCTTCTATTTAATTAATAATAGGTATGCTTGTAAAATCTGATTCAATCCAMATCTTCACCTTCTTAGCATTCTTTTTTMCTTTATTATTTACATGTCTACATTAAAAAATTAAAAAGAYATGTAATAAAGTTGAAATGTAATAAGGTGAAGATATAGATATATATGACAAGAAAATGTTCATGATAGTAAACATCCTCTAGAATTTCTCTTAGATTCYAAGCCATAGCTGATGAGAGAACTAGAATAGATATTTTTTGTTTCCTACTCAAACGAGCCCATATCCTTGCTTTTGCATCAATCTCTAATTCTCATCTTCCTCCACAATATGATATTATGGCGCCGGTATGGACTGAAATTTCTTTATGGTCCAATTCAGACCGGTAACAAATATCATGTCTTTGCAATATTTGATTGATAACAATTCTATATACTCCATTTACTGTAAAAGTTCCTAGGGAATTAGTTAGAGGAATGTTTCCAAAAAAGTTGTTTGCTCTTGCATATCCTTGCTCGTTTTCCAAACTAATTCTGTGGATACATAMAATTAATTCATAAGAATATGTGAGTATGTATATATGTGTGTGTATATATATACACACATACTCGTGCTCATGTTGAAGTACAACAAAAAATGCAGATCCTTAATTGTGCAGGTTGATTAATTTACCAGTATTCTACTTATTTATCTCACACCTCCTCTATGAAACTAAACATCGTATTATTTATATAATTTCAAATAGACTAGAGAAGACTACAATAGATATCATCATTACAATGTAAAGTATAAACTTTCAAACACATAATTTACTTTAGGATCTGACCGATAAGTGCAAAAAGTGTCCAAATTTTCTCAAAATAAATAATGCTTATCAGGCTTGTTATGCCTTGTTTCTTCAATCGAATCATAAGCTAGGAATATGTTGTGTAAGGCGTAACATGTATCTCTGCTCCTTCCTTTCAGTATCTCTTCAACCTTCATCTTGGTTTCTTTTTTCAAATTGAATTCCAAATGCATCTATCAAGAATTATAAATATTTTAGTCGTTTGTTTATGTAAATTGATAATAAACAYATATAGCACAAGAAAGAAATAAAGAAATAAATATGAAAGTTAAGAATAATGTTTATCATATGGTGATTTAGCTTTTTATTCCACATAACTTCTTGTTATTAGATTAAGTATAACTTGTTGTTGCCAACAAGTTAAGACTCACCCAAAAGTGTAGGGTAAAAAAAAAAGAAAAAATAAATTTTGGATGGTGTGTGATTAATTGTTAGGCAATGTACTTACTTGGATTAGTGGAAAAGTAATTGAGATTTGTATTACCTAAGCTATTAGTAGCAACGTTGGTTGTTGGATCACATCATGTGGTGATTGTGCTGAAAAATTAAATGTCTCAGAAAAGAGAGAAGGAAAACAAGCAATTCCCATAAAAGATGAAAGAAAATTTGAATACATAGATCATAATTTTGTAGAAAAGTGTAGGACAAAAAGAAAAAAAAAATGCGGTTGTCAAATGACATCCTATCATTTTACCCATGCGATTCCCCAGCTCAAGAGACTCACCCATATCTCAACGTTCTAGCATACCTTATTCATTCATAATTCAATTTTCTTTTTTTTTTTTCAAGTGACATAGGGATGGCGTATATGATTCCATAATTTTTTTCCCTCAYTTTGCAGCAAAATTAAAGCTCATGGTGTAGGCTAGAAGTCACCAAACAACTGTAACTCTATAAYCATATCTTTTATTGTTCTTTGCTTCCACCATTAATCCTCCCTATAAACTTCAATCAAAAAAATTCCATCACCAATAGCCAAGAGAAGAAGTACATAGAAAGCCAACAATTGATTTGAATTTGTTTAAGGTTCTCCGATGGCATTGAAGCAAAAGAGAATGTTTCAAAATTGTAGCTTTAAGAGTCCAAATTTCATATGCAACTTATAACCACAAATTATCAATATATTAACAAATGAAAAACTCATATTMCAGAAGCATGTATATATAGATGCTTACATGGCCAAAGAGAAATGTATAGTACTACTCCCATTTACCTAGGCTACCAACAGTGGCGTGTGGCTTTTGGGTAACTTCAACTAGTGATTATGTGAAAATAATTGTGTATTTTTTTAAAAAAAAGAAAGAATACAAGTAATTGGCATAAAAGAAGAAAGGAAAACTGAATGTATAAAATACAATATTATAGATAAGTGTAGAAAGAAGGAAGAATGGTTTAAACATCCACATTCTAAATTTTCGATTTTTAAGGACTTCAACAGTGTCCCTAATGCGTGTCTAATWTAACCAAACTTTAGTCCTTCGAGCTATGAATAATATATGTATATATCAATGCTTAAATTGTCAAAGGGAAAAGTAGTTACGCATCGCATTCCAAATATACTAACTAGGAGTAATGAAAGAATTAATCAAGATTAAAAAAAAATGATTGTATTGCTTGAGCTACCATCAATGTTATATTTTTGTGGGTAACTTCATATGCTTATTATGTTGAAAATCCAACAATTCATAGGAGCCTATTTGAGTTTCTTTGGAAGGATGAACAAGTAAACTTGCTGTGTCGAACTGCTGGAGACATGTTAACTGCACCTGTATACCAAAAAAGTACATATCATTGCTGAGATATTAATTCACAGAGATGTTGGAGGCATGTTCATTAATACCCTTGTATACCAACAAAGGTGTGCAATTTCTTTACAAAAATCATTGCAAGACTAAAATCTGTAAAGATGAAAAAAAAGCCTTAACAATAAAATGCTACTTTGTAGCTCGTGAAATTATGTGATAGTTTATATTTGATATTGAAAAAATAAATTCATGGAATTGCAGTTTACCTATTAATGAATTGGCTTCTTCAAAACTTGAGATAATTTAAATAATTTGAAAGTAAAACCTCAATTGCATCAAACACATTTCAAAACTAAGTCGATTTTAGTTCTTTTATTCATTTCTACCTAACCAATTTTCATCTTGGTAATAATTGATTAAGAATCCCATAAAATTATTTGATTTATTGAAAGAGGCTTAAAAAATTTATTTATTGATTTATCATTCATTCTACTTTTGTTGATTGTAAAATTGTTTAATTATAGTAGCATGATTTTTTTTTTTTTTTTTTGTCTTTTGTTGCACAAGTTCAATTGCTACTTTCCTTAAGGGTGTTTTTGGTCTTTGGGCATCTGACTTCGCGAACAAGACCCCAAAAACCTATTCTCTTTGTTTGATTTTAGTGGAGGCAGTTTCCAGGCCACAAGCTGCATAAATATCTGTTCTGGTTCTCTTGTGCTTTAGAGAACTTTGCYGAAAAGCTTCCGCTGATATTGATGATCTTGGTAATAATTGATTAAGAATCCCATAAAATTATTTGATTTATTGAAAGAGGCTTAAAAAATTTATTTATTGATTTATCATTCATTCTACTTTTGTTGATTGTAAAATTGTTTTATCTAAAGGTATACAACAAATGGAGCAATWAATCCTTAAACATGTTACTTGAAGTTTTTAGATAGTTTCTTCCCATATATATGTAAATATGAAAATTTTACTAAATTAAATTTTCATAATATATTTAACAACAAATAAATGACAAATTAAAATACTTTTACAAGCCTTGGCGGATTCAATGTCTTCACCAATGAGGTGTCGACAACTGTCGAAAATGACAWGATTCGACTAGTGAAKATCAAAGAAGCAGCTTGGTGAATCAAATAGTGCCACATTACTCCTGGATGGGGCCTTGGCCAATCAAATCCTCTTGCCACACCTATAACGAGAGGGAAAAGCTCAAGAGGAAGAGAACACAAATTATATTTGCAGAATTGGTAGAGCTCTAAGTGTTGAAAATATCTCCATTTCTCTCTAAGTGTCAAAAGTCTTCCCTCAACAAATCAAGACAAGTCTTCGATTTCAAGGCTAGAAGTCTCTCGATCTTCTTCTTCAAATCTTGAAGAGGTTCTGCAGTCAAATTTGGGACAAAGTTGAGAATCTGTCGAAATCAATTCTAAATTGAAGAATTAGCAGAATTCATTCTTAAATCAAGCTACAAATAACATAATGTTCAACTACACCAATCATGTCTCGAAATCTGCTTCTTTTCCTCTAGGGGCAAAAGACAGTGTTGAGACTACCATMAAAACAACAATATTGCTACTAGATTTACAATGCAATTCCAAAAAACCAAAGCAAAATGACAGTGAGTCTATTGTAAACTCTGCAACTGTTGTTCGCCAAGAAGATCTGCCATTCGGAGAAGCTCAACTACAACTACATCTTCTGTTATGATGATCAATACTGCCCCTATTGATGAACAAATCTCAAAGTTGACGAAATTTATGGAAGGACTTGCAGGAAATTCCCAACAACGAGATCTCATGCTTGCTCAATTATTAAATTACCTCAATGGTACTGGAGAAGCAAGTTAAACAACTTCAAAGCAACCAAATATTGCAAATGATGTTGAAACTYCTAAGGTTTCTCAAGACAATCTCAATCCAATGCTGAATGGGAAACTATAATTAAAGTACAAAACATTCAAGTTTCTTCTGATTGGTTGATCTCGAAAAATCTTTTGAAAAATGTTATTATGATAACAATTGAATAAAAGTATGAAGGAAGCGCTAGGCGTTCTCAAGGATTAGTAAAGTCATATAATCAAAAGATATGTAGTCTTCAAATGCCAATTGGTTATCAACCTCCAAGCTTCAACAATTTGATGGGGGAAAAAATCCAAAGCAGCATATAGCCCACTTTGTTAAAAGTGTAATATATAGGTACTAAAAGTGATATATTTGTCAAANACTTCAAAGCAACCAAATATTGCAAATGATGTTGAAACTACTAAGGTTTCTCAAGACAATCTCAATCCAATGCTGAATGGGAAACTATAATTAAAGTACAAAACATTCAAGTTTCTTCTGATTGGTTGATCTCGAAAAATCTTTTGAAAAATGTTATTATGATAACAATTGAATAAAAGTATGAAGGAAGCGCTAGGCGTTCTCAAGGATTAGTAAAGTCATATAATCAAAAGATATGTAGTCTTCAAATGCCAATTGGTTATCAACCTCCAAGCTTCAACAATTTGATGGGGGAAAAAATCCAAAGCAGCATATAGCCCACTTTGTTAAAAGTGTAATATATAGGTACTAAAAGTGATATATTTGTCAAARAGTCTGTTGAAAGTAATGCTTTTGATTSTGAWATGGATCTTACTGCTGAATCATTCGATAGTTGGAGTTAACTCGAGTAGAAACTTCTAAATTTCTTTTATAGCACTCGACGAACTATTAGCATGCTTGATTGAGCCAAATTCGATAGTGGTAGGATGAACCTATCATTCATTTATCAAACAATAGAGGAATTTGAGTCTAAATTATAGATATCAACTTTATGAGACTTCTTTGATTGAGATGTTTATCAAAAGCATGCAATGGGATCTTTAATATATCCTTAAAAGGCATTCAACCAAAAACTTTTACAATATTAGCTACCCATGCTCATGATATAGAAACAAGTAGTTTTACCAATCAAAGTCGAGGAATTCATGTCAAAGAGACAACATAATATGAGAATGAGCTAGAATTTCTAAGTGGGGGCAACATTTCCTCAATTTCAATCCAAAGAGTCAATGATGCTAAATGCAAATGCTCTCTAGTGCACCAGCCTAAACTACATGTTACTCTTTGATAAGAGTTAAAATTACCTACAAATTTCAATAGAAGTTCAAAAATGCTCTTCAATTACACGAGTCTAGATTGCAAGTTTAAATTGTGTAACTACGTTGGACTTGATTCTTTTTTTTTTTTTTTTGATATGTATATAACTTAGAAAGTAACATCTAAGTCCAGTCATATCTTCAAAAAATGTTATTTTCTTTCCATCTAACATTAGAGTCAAATTTTTAATATAGCATTCAAAGTTGAAGTCCTTTCGCAACATTGGTCTAAAATCGAGAGTCTCCGTAGCAAATTAGGACCATGAAGAAAAGTCAATGCTYTCCACAGAGATGGTCTGAAATCAAGACCCTCCTRCTACATCAAATTGTAACCTCAAAGAAATTTAAGGTCTCCRCCTTAACCAAGTGCGTGAATGGCTTGAAATTGAAGCCTCTCTATTGCTTAGGTAGGTGTGCCAAGATTTGATATTGAAGCCCCTCTTTRRTCCAAGTATGTGGAWGTGCTATAGCTTAAAAATGAAGCCTCTCATTGCTCTAGGTAGGTGGATGTGTCGTGGCTTGAATTCGAAGCCCCTCCTTCATCCGAGTAGATGGATGTGCCATGGCTTGAAATCGAAACTCCTCCTTACTCAAGTACTTGCACCTAAGCTTGAAATCAAAGCCTATCCTCYCCTAAATASATATTCTTATGCTTGAAATCGAAGCCCATCCTTGCCTAAATGGATGTTTTGATGCTTGAAAGAGGAGTATATAGGTGGGCTTGCTTGGAACTTTAGTAGTTGATACAACCGTCACAGAGTAAGCTGATTAATGAAGCAATTTGGCTTTTGGTACATCCGATGCCCGTCAAGAGAGTCCAACTTATTAGGATTCAAGCAAGGTTTAGATTTGTACCTTTGCTAAACTGAAATCTCCTAAAAAGAGTACCAAACCAGTGTTGTCTTCTAGGGCCATGATATTGTCTTTAAGTGTTTGAACTTGTTCCTCTTAACCTTCATTGTAATGTCAATAGTGATTCAACAACATCAGCCAAATTCATGTGTGAAAGCCATCTTTAGTAGCTTTCTCAAATGAGATCTCATTGTCAAGTGAATAAAAAAAAAAACCCCAGATTTGATCTGTAGGAACCCCGAGACTACTAACTGAAGTCCATCTGAACTTGAAAGTACTGTAATGTCAAGTAACTCCCATATCTGAGAACGAACTAAATTAAAGAAAGAGTCATACTCCTAATGTATAAAAAACTTCATAAATTCTATTCCCAAATTCGATCAGGAATCTCCACACTTGAAACCTTTAGTTTTAACTCATTTGGCTAGTGGAACTATACCACGTTATAATTTCTAAATCTCTTAGAGGTTCAGGGATCATAAAGAAAGGAAGGAAAGAAGGTAGGCATTTATCTAAAGGAAATATCGAAAACGAATCGAATGTAATTGTAATATTTAAACATTACTCAGAAAAAGAGTAAGGTATACAGTTAACGTTGAGCTCTTCGTGTACTCTCTGGTCGGGGTTAGAATTTGTAGTCATCAGAAGAACAGAGAAACTTAAAGAGAAATACAAAATAAGTATGAATAATAGTTGTATTTTTCGAATTCTTTAAACTTAACAAAAAGTAGAAAGGTTCCTTCGGTATAAAACGAAAGGAAAAAAAAAAAAAGAAATAGTACACAAATGATGATTAGTAAGAAGAACGGGATGGGGATATAATGAACAAATACACTCAAGAGATAACCTTTCTCCCTCCTGTTTTGAGTGTTAGATAAACCGTGAATCCTTCTAGTATATCGGTTTGTTAATACGTACACCTCGTTACTTTTGAAAACTTTCAAGTGTCTATTGTTAGAGTAGTATATTACTGAAAGGTTGTTTATAATCATAAATCACCTTGAGATAACCTTAGAAGGAAGCCCGTATAGTGGACAGTTTATCACCATTTACCAAAATATATGAATTGATATAAATTATATAACGTTGAATAAGTAAGACATATTATTACTTCCCTATAATTTTAAGTTTAAGTATATAAGTGTGATTCGTCTGTTTGAAACTATTTAAGTCTTAGTTCCGACGTCTAAGACTCTATAGATCTTTCACCTATATAGAAGCTTAAGCCTAAAAACTCCGGTATAAAATCAACCTTTAGTATAAACCTACTGAT
>MEJB01000003.1:5240764-5261500 GCA_001752375.1 Rhazya stricta | reverse complement strand
GATTATTACGAATAAAGAGTTGTTCCTAGTTTTCCTAGTTAATGCTCTAGCCAATGTACTTTAGTGTATCAATCAACTATTTAGCACTGATAAATTTTCGCTGGTGATTATTACGAATAAAGAGTTGTTCCTAGTTTTCCTAGTTAATGCTCTAGCCAATGTATTTCCAAAAGTCCCCCATCTACTTAACAGACTGGCACATCTCTCTAACAATGTGAAGGCTAAAGCTAGCATATGTGGTGAAATAATAAGAAAGATAGGGACTTGCATTGTCACACAGGTGTGTGGAAGAGAGTACTGATTTAGTAGTGCGAATGACTACATGAAGTGGCTTGTTGAGATGAATGCGAAGTGGCATTGATTCCCGACCTTATTAACTTATGTAATAGAGACGTGGTTCACTCCATTTGTCCCTAGATTTGTCCATACTTGGATAGATCTAGTTTTACACTTGGGGAGTGCCCCAATCAATTGTGTTGAGGCTTCCCACATGGTCATAGTTACTTGTTGGAGTTTCGTGTGTTGTTCAATCACCAAATCAAGAAGTGTCGCGTTCTTGCATTTCACTGTTAGCACTTACATGGTGCAGTGCGATATAGGTATATTCGAGGTCGTCTTGGCACTTCATAGTATMGGAGTTGACCCATGATAGCCCTTTACATCCCCTTCACCAAGTTGGGAGAGATATTGTCATGCTAATGCCCATAGTTGGAATCAATTGATAGATTATCGCCTTTAGAGGTGGACATTTGCATGATGTTATATATCTCTATATATTATTGTATTTTTGTATATGTACGCCGATATTATATTATAATTTGTTGTTTAATGTTGTTAATTTGAAGACATGACTTAGTTTATAGCTATTTTTCAAATTCTTAACTGATGCTTTATTAGTTGGTTAAGTTATATGTTTGAACTCATATTGAATTTATAATAACTTGGAGATACTATTTAAGATTTTGCTTAATAAAAGTTAAAAACTATTTAGATACATCGCTAGAAAATATAACAAAATAAAAGAATACAAATCACAATTCCCTGCACCTAGTACCGTTGGGTCTATCCCCAATGTCATCTCGTGGCACATCCCGATCCCCCGGTTCATCGCCACTGCATTAACCTAACACTGGGCTTGAGCAGAGGTCAACAGCCTTGAAGGCATTCTCCAATAGCTCGTTAGAGATGTAACTTTCTTATTGGCCCATGTAGAGATATTTAAATGAGAAACCATTGATCTAACACTTGTATAAAGTATATGAGATAATATTTTCACAATTCATTATTATATAAGCAAAATAGAATTAAAAATATGTATTTTAAAGATATAGCGGGTCCCTCAGTGGCATAGGAATGTAATGGGATACAGGAATACCATCCGGGAAGTGAACAAGGTTTGCATAATAAGATGAGTATGATGCACGAGCCAATACTGATAATCAAGAGATGATCGATACAGTAGAACTGTTTGCTCTCCAAGACCGTCGCCCTGAATGTTGTATGAGTTAGGCTATCACTTCAACTTAAGTATAAGCTCAGTAGATCCCACAAGACATCCATAAGCATTAAATATAACAAAATTTCTCATTTCAAGATTTAGTTTATAAAAAAATAGTAATATGTCATTATAAATTAATGGCAGACTAGAAGTATTAACATAACCATCATGTATTCGCCATTTTTATACCAAGTGATACCTTATAAATGCAACACAACATCCCCGCACATTTTTTCCTAACACTAGATCCACACATTGGTCTCATATTAAACATTTCAAGGTCTAAAACTGACTTGTAAAAGTGAACTAAGGCAATTCGTACATAAGCTGGCAGTGTTTGGTAAAATGATCATATCTTAACTTCCAGGTGTATTTTTCTCATGAAGCTTATTTCAAAATACTGTTAAGACTCAAGGATATCTAGCTATGCAAGAATAATCAGATTTTTCTGCTCACATAAATTGAAAAAATTACAAAATAGTGAATTATGGTTATAGTGAAAGTGAGAAGACATGTCATGATTTTGCTTATTTCACTAATCTCCTTGCAATCATTATTCATGAAACTTAGTTTAAAATACTAGACATGAAAATGAAATATTAATCCTCAATATATCTAATTACATCCAAGATCACATCATTCATTGTTTAAATAGATTCTCAGGTGTTAAAACAAATGTTGGATAGATTATGTTATGCATACAAAATTAAAAAGATTAGTTGGAAAAGTTGAGAACTAAAGAAGGAAATGAAAAATACCTTTGGATCTTGTATGTAGTCAGAATTTTCTACCTATGTCGGGAAGAAGCTGCTGTGAAAATCTTATTTTCTAAGCAAACGATGAGAATAGAAACTGATAGAGAAAGAAASATTAGAACCATAAAGAAAGGTTAGTGTTTATGGTAGTCTCTTATGAGTGAAATAAGCATAAAAGACCATGAAATGAAGAAGAAGAAATCTAGTTTGGTCACCTGTTTTCAGCTCGAAGGAGACTTGACTTTAAGGCTTCATGATTGCATAATGAAGAGAAGAAATCAAGTTCGAGTTTCCTGGCAACTAGGATAACGAAACAACCAAGAGAAAAATGGAGAGAAGTATTAGCCAAAGTGAGAAAATACAGAGATAATGGGAGAGCCACGAGAATGAGGAAGGAAGACACACAAAAAGAGAGAGAGAGATAATGATTTGAAGTTTCGAGTAAGTGGGGATTGAATAAAAGAAATAAAAAAAGAGAAAAACTAATAGGAATAACAAAAGAAAATTTCTCTTTTTCAGCAGTCTTGGTTGGCTGCCATTGCATGTGTGCAAGATGAGTGAGTCTTGGTTGTGGA
Organism: Rhazya stricta; assembly: GCA_001752375.1. NCBI lineage: Eukaryota > Viridiplantae > Streptophyta > Magnoliopsida > Gentianales > Apocynaceae > Rhazya > Rhazya stricta. The sequence goes on along the minus strand of MEJB01000003.1, from coordinate 5,258,672 downwards.
GGTTCTTCAGCAAATCTTAAAGTTTGHTCATTTTAAAAGGATACTTATGCTTCTATATTTCTCCATTTAAAATCCAATTAAATCTTATTCTTAAATTAGATCAATACTTCAAAGGTAATTAATAGTAATTAATAATAATTTCTAGTAGCAACAACATATTGAAAAATGTTATGAATATAATGTAACCGAAACTTGAATAAAGTAATAAAGCTGGAACTTGGATAATGTATCACAAGAATTATATAAAAGAACATAGAGAAGTAGGTGAGAATTAGGTGAGCTATTCTTTGATTTCTTAAGGTTCCAAATGAGTTACATAAGACCTCCTATATATAGAGGTCAGTCCTAAAGATAAGAATGTACCATAATAAAAACAAAGGAGATAATATAATGCATAAACATAGGGATAGAATGAACCTATTCCTTATGAATTATACCTTACTAAATATGGACATCCATACCAAAAAAAAGTCATCTTGTTTATAACACCCTTTCTTGGATGTCCATTACATAAAGAACACGCCTCATTAAAACCTTACTAGAATAAAAAAAATTAAGTGGGAAAAAAATTTCTAATAAAGGAAAAAGGAGTAAACTGTCCTTTGCGTCTACTCCATCTGTTGAAAGGACTTCCCAAAATCTTTATACCGACGCATACCAATTTTACTTCGAAGCTTTTCAAATATTGCAGTCGGTAATGTCTTAGTGAATAAATCTGCCAAATTGTCATATGATCGAATTTGTTGAACATCAATTTCACCTTTCTTTTGCAGATCATGAATAAAGAAAAATTTTGGTGAAATATGTTTGCCCTATCTCTTTTAATATATCCTCTCTTTAATTGTGTAATACAAGTTATATTATCTTCATACGATATAGTTGGAATATCTTTCTTGGAGGATAAGTCACAATATTCTCGGATATAATGAATTATTGATCTCAACCACACACATTCTTGACTTGCTTCATGAATGGCTATTAGTTTAGGATGATTAGAAGATTTGGCCACAKTAGATTATTTTGGAGAATGCCACAATTTAGTTGAATCTCCACATGTAAATAAATAGCCAGTTTGAAAACATGTCTTGTGTGGATCAGATAAGTCGCCAGTATTAGTATAACCAACTAACTTTGCCCTGGATTTTCTTGAATAAAATAATCCAAGATTAATTGTACCTTGGAGATATCGAAAGATATGTTTAATACCATTCCAATGTCATCGAGTTGGAGAGGAATTTAACATGATAACAAATTCACAGGAAATGATATATCAGGCCTTGTACTATTTGCAAGGTACATTAGTGTACCAATTGCACTAAGATATAATACTTCAGGACCAAGAAATTCCTCATCATCCTCTTTTGGTCAAATGGATTTTTGTTAACATCAAGTGATCTGACCATTGGGGTACTTAACAAATGTGCTTTGTCCATATAAATTTTTTTTAAAACTCTCTTTCTATATGTTGGTGAATAAATATCCCATCTTTCAGATGTTCAATTTGTAAACCAATGAAAATTTTGATCTTCCCAGAGTATCTAACTTCAATTTCTTGCTAAAAGAATTCTATTGCTTTCAAAAGCTCTTTGGTAGTTCCAATAAGATTAATATCATCAAAATYTACATCAATTATCATGAATCTTGATTTTGATTTTTTTATAAAAACACATAGACATATCTAATCGTTTTTTATCCTGCTTTCGATAAGCATTCACTAAGACGATTATACCACATTCGTCCAGAWTGTTTTAATCCATACAGGGACTTTTGCAATTTTATGGAATGACTTTCTCGAGAAAATGCTTCTGACAAATTAAATCCTTCATAGATTTTTGTCTGTCTAATCACCCATATAAGTAAACAGTAACGACATCCATCAAATAGATGTCAAGGTTTTCATGTGCTACCAGGCTTACTAGACATCTGAACATTATAGCATCCACTACAGGTGACTATATTTTTTCATAATAAAACATATTATTTGTGAAGAACCTTGAGTTACAATTCGTATTTTATATCACACAACTTGATTATTTTTTATCTCTTTTTTGGCACAAATACCCATTTATAGCCAACTGGCTTTACACATGGTGTTCGGACTACAGGTTCAAAAACATCACGTTTTGAAAGTGAGTTTTTGATTGAATGGTATCTCTCCATTTTGGCTAGTCATCTCTATGCCAACATTCTTCAACTGATTTTGTTTCCAGATCTTCATTTTCATTCATAACATCAAGAGCTATATTGTCTACAAAAGCATTGTGAACAATCACTTTAATACGATTCAAGTTCTTCCTGAATTGATAAAATTTATTAAGATCTGTATATTATCTTGAGGAACTTGAATTTCTTCATTAGCTATCTCTTGATTCTTCTCAACACGTGGTTCTTCAATATGACTATTTTAATCATATAATTCTCTTTTTCTTTTTTTGAGGATTTTTATCTTTAGAACTAAATGGTTGACCATGCTTCTGACATGCTTTAGAATCATTGCTGGTATATCGGCATTTTGTCCTGCTGGGACATCCATCCAAATGAGAACGTTTATTGCTAGTAAATGAGATTTAGTGATTCTTGTTATATTAGTAAAAGCATCCAGAACCTGATTTGCAATTTGCTACAAATGAATTATCTGTTGAACTTCCAATTCACTAGCGCTCGAGCGCGGACTAAAATGATTAAATGAAAATGTTGCCCATGAAATTTCTCTCTTCAGTTGAGCATGTACTCCTCCTAATCAGGGGAATARTGATCTATCAAAATAGCAATTTGCAAATCTTCAGTAATCTATCTCCCGTTAATGGTTTAAGATACCTAATTATAGAGGGAGATTCATATCCAACATATATTCTCAACCTTCTTTGAGGACCCATTTTAGTATATTATGAAGGCTACATTATATATACTGCACATCCAGAAATCCTCAAATGAGAAATATTTGGCTCATGACCAAAAACCAATTGTAAAGGAGAAAATTTATGATAACTAGTTGGCCTTATACATACCAGTGCTACTGCATGTAAAGTAGCATGTCCTCAAGCAGATATAGGAAGTTTTGATCTCATCAAAAATGGTCTAGCAATTAACTGTACTCTTTTAATAAAAAATTCAGCTAAACAATTCTGGATATGAACATGAGCTACAAGATGTTCAACATTAATCCCAATCATCGTGCAATAAGCATCAAAAGCCTGGGATGAATATTCATTAGCATTATTTAAACAGATACTTTTAATTGGATGGTCTAGAAAGTGTGTGTAATCAAATTATTTAAGCAAGTAACCTCGCAAAGGCCAGGTTGTGAGTTGATAATAAAATTAGAAAAGATCACCTGGTCGATGCATCAAATAACATCATAAAATATTTGAATTGATGATATGGTGGATGAATAGGTCTACATATATCAATATGAATCCATTCTAGAAATGTAGGACTTTCAGCTCCTACTTTTGCTAGTGATGGTCTACTAATTAATTTTCCTTGAGAACAAGCAACACATAAAAATTCATTTGAATTCAATACATTTTCATTTCTCACGYGTGACCATGCAAATTTTCAATTATTCTTCACATCATTATTGATCTAGGATGACCTAATAGATTATGCCAAATAATAAAAGTATTTGGAATAGAGGTAAACATCCGGTTTACTAGATGATACACTTCAAGTGTGATCTTGGCATAATACAACCCGGAGGAAGGAAATGGTAATTTCTCCAATATCCATTTCTTTCCTGAGAAGATAGTGGTGATGCATAAATATTCTTAATCGATATTTGTCATTGTCTCAATATGATATTCATTTTGACGGAGATCRTTAAAACTTAATAAATTCCTTTGAGACTTTGAGGAAAAGAAAGCATTATCTATAATTAATTTTGTCCCGTTAGTTGAGAATACGATAGCTCTTCCGGAGCCTTCAACCAATTTCACACTATCACTTATTGTATCAACATTTGTCTCTCTCATATTCAGGTGAGAGAAATACTCTTTATATTTGAGTATTGTATGGGTTGTTCCACTATCAACAAGCCAACGTACTTTGATCCAGAATATGACACAATTTCCATCCGAGCACGATATATGACACAATAATTAAGTACTAAAATAATAAAATTAAAAAAATGAATAACAATAGTATACTAACTTTATTAAGAACTATTATTTTACATAGAATATGTAAATATAAATAATAATTAGAAACATTAGTATAATCATTTATCAATATTTCCATTACTGATCAAATGATCAATTCTACCTTCGAGATGTTCAAAGAAATCAGTTGTATCTGGATTTGRCACATTCAAAAGAATATCATCAATATTAGTATCATCCYYATGCTGGTAATTGAAATTTGCCTCAACATTTTTATTTTTCTTACCAAGCGATGCTTGATAAAGTTCAATCAAATGTTTAGCCAGACGAGAGGTACAAGACCAATACCCTTACATACAACATAAGTAGCATTTTTCCTTATTTGTATCTGAAGTCATCTCTTTCGGTGTTTTTTCTTTCTTTTCATTTTCACTCAACTTTTGGTGGCAATTTTTATTTCCAAAATTTAATGAATTATTATAAGCACCATGATTATAGGGAATATATCTTCCACGACCACGACTACGTCTTTGGCCTCTATCATGACTTTTCTGKGATAAGAATTATGAGCTATAGCTACATTCATTGCAGGGAATGGAGTAAAGTCTGTTGGTTGAGATTCATAATTTTTCATCAATGATTCATTATTTTGTTRAACCACAAGAAGGCATGAAATAAGGTAAGAGTATTTCTTAAAACATTTTTTATCGATATTGCTGCTYTAGGAGCATATTCGAGGCATGAAAAGTAGAGAATGTTTTCTCTAACATATGGGTATCGGTAATATTTTCTTGGCACAAATTTAATTGAAAAGTAATTTTAAACATTGCGAAGTTATACTCACTTYTGGATTTATATCCTGAAGTCACAAATATATCCAATAATAGTGAGCCTTTGAAAGGATGAACATCTTCAGGTGGTCATACCTTTCTTTTAAACCTTTCCAAAGGATAAATGGATCTTTCACTGTAAGATATTCAGTTTTAGACTTTCATCCAGATGGCAACGGAGAAAGATCATGGCTTTGGCCTTGTTTTGTGTTGATGTAGTATTTTCTTCTTTAATATTATCACCAAGGCCATGAGCATCTAGATGAATTTCAGCATCAAGAGCCCATGACATATAATTCTTTTCAATAATGTCGAGAGCTATAAATTCGAGTTTATAATATTAGCCATGAAATAAACTTTATATAAGTAAAATGTACCTTAAACATATTCTTTACAAAAGTAGAGACTCGTACTGATAACATGTTGTGACTGGAATTTGAATAAAGAATAAAGCTAGAACTTGGATAACGGATCATAATAACTATTTAAAAGAGCACAGAGAAGTAGATGAGAATTAGGTGAGCTATTCTTTGATTTCTTAAGGTTTCAAATGCGTTACACAAGACCTCCTATAAATAGAGGTCATGGTACATCAAGTGCTAAAGATAAGAATGTACCACAATAAAGACAAAGGGGATAAGATAATGCATAYATATTGGAATAGAATGAACCTATCCCTTAGGGATAATACCTTAATAAATGTGGACATCCACAACAAAAGTCATGTTGTTTATAACAAGAAATATTTACTAAGATTATTTAGTCAAATAGTTAGGTTATGTGCTAAAGACGAGTCTCACAAATCTGCWTTTAGAAGTAATGCRGAGCTACTGATATAAGTAGGCCAGAGTAGCTCTRCTGGCGCTGATCCCTAAAGCATCCAATTGTCTATCCATTCAAGTCTTCGATCYTAACTAGAATGAGCTTTCTCCTCAACCCTCATTCCAACAGCTAGCGTGCAAGCACTAGCACCCTCGAGCTCTGAGGTGGAAAAAAACTAGGTGCAAGTTGAAAGGTATACAATAAACCACTAGTGGTGTTAATAGACCTCTCATCTAACGGCAATAATCAAATACTGAGGGCCATTGAGTGATAATAAATCCATATACAGAGAAGATCTTAGCCTACGACTACTACCTACTCCTTGGGATATACCCGAACACCCAAAATAGCTTCCTTCAATGGTGAGGTGCTTCAGTAAGCATAATGACTGGGAATGTGCATCTATGTTACTCTTCTCCCGACCATGCCTCCTAACTATAGTTGGAGATCGGAGCTCGTAACTATCCTCCTCATCCTCAATCTCAAATTAACCTCTCTCACTTCCAAGGTCATCACTCTCACCCTCATCCTCGTTTCGGGAATCGACAGAAGATCCGCACTGAGGCTCATCAAGTGGTAATAAATCCATACATAGAAAAGATCCTCACCTACTACTACCGCCTACTTTTGGAAGTACGCTAAAACACCTAAAATAGCTACCCTTACAACGGTGTGGTATAGCCACGTGTACCTACTATACCATCCATGACCATGCCCCCCAACTAAGGCTGGAAAGGAGAGCTCGCAACTATCCTCCTCGTCACTCTCACCCTCATGCTCATTCCACAAATCGACAAAAAGGGTGCCAGTTGTGTGTTAAGCTTTGGACTCCTAGTCAGCAAGTCCAAGTCCTCAGGCTCGTAATAATGCTCCTTATCATCATATGTTTTCTAGTGCCCTGTCCCCTATCTCTGACAGACGAAATCTCAAAGAAGTCATGCCCGAGCGTACATGTAATTAATTGTTATACTTGTTGCAATATGACAATTCTCGTGAAGTCTTCACAGAGTGTTTACCTCTATTAGCCATTTACTAGATGTGTAGTAAAAACTAATTTATACTATTAAAATTAATGTTTAAAGCCTTCTATCTACTAAACAAAATAAGTATAGAAAATAAACATACTTCTAAAAACAAATACAAAACGGACGTCATTTATCATTTTTCATGATTATAATCAATATATAAATATAATATAAATATTTAATTTTAATAACCAAATAAATAATAAAGCAATTAAGGTAGATAATAATTAGAAATTAACACATTTAATTAACATTATTTAACAAAAATATTGAACAAAAATAATAAGAATAAATAGTTAAACATCTAACTATCACTTTCATGAAAACATTGAACATAAACAAAATTAAAATAACAAAGATTGTTTACAATTATGAAGATATAAAAGAATAATTAACGAAAAACAAAATAATTCGCATAAGGGGAAAAAAGTAAAGTTTAAAAAAAGCTTCCAAATTTTTTAAAAATGTAAAAGTTTAAAAATTTAAAATAGAAAAACCGAATAGGGGCATGTGGGTGCCTTGATTGGTTGGCCATGCTTCCATTGGTATGCGTCTCTAGGGGTTGCCAAATTTTTTTTTCTAAAACAAAATTTTAAAAATAAAAACTCACATTTTAAAGAAAAAAAAATCACATTATTAGATAGATTAGAATGATTATTGACCTTTAGGTAGAGAAACTTTGAAAAAAGAATTGCAAATCAGCTTTCAAATCAAAAAAAAAAAAAAAATGATTGTTTGCTATAGAGAATTTGAGAGTAAGAATATCATTTGAAGGACATTAGAATTTTCCTTTTTATAAAGGAGCATTTTGTTCAAATGTTCCACTATATCCAATAAAAATTGCACTATGTTTAACAAATTTGAAATAGTAATAATTGAAGTGTACTACTGGATGAAGTCTTTATTTATATCATTATATCCTATCTGTTTAGATTGGTACAAAGTACACTCCGACCTATTGAAAGTTTGGGCTCGACTGTATAAGAATAAATGGGGTTTTTGACCCAATTGACCCAATTTTTAGGATTCTATCAATGGGTGACCCACCGTTTTGGGCTAGCAGCTATTATAACTAGACACTAGAGGAAGTCTAGCTTTCATTAGACAAAGACTCCCCTTCTACCGAAGGTTTCAAATTCCCAAGACTTCTCAATTTCAAATCAAGTTGCTGGAGGAAGTCCTGCTTTTATTAGACAAAGACTCCTCTTCTATCGGCACTTTTATATTCGCATGATTTTTCAACTTTAAATCATGATGCCTGAGGAAGTCTCGTCTTAATTAATTTAGAGGCGCCGCTCAAAGTCTCGTCTTCATCATCTTCTGAATAGTCCCGCTCTTTTTAAAACCCTCCTAAGATCCCTTCCTTCAGCTATTGCGACTTCAATGACGAGATTCTGGTGACATGGCAACAATGACATGACAAGTGAGTCTCACATTGTCAAGGTTAGTGCATTCTTCTTTGAAATAAGAAGAATTTAGAAATTAGATAGTATTGAGGGTTTTTTAAGTTGGTTGTGCTACTCTTGTGGGTTTCTTCCTGAAATAGTCTTGCAGAAAATGGAGAAGAGTTATTACAAGTCACAATTTGGAGTTTTTCTTTCATTTTTGTTTGTGCAGTTGGCTTTTGTTGATATAGAGTATATTTTACTACTACTTGTGTGATKAGTTACATACTTATCTCCCCAATTCCTAGTGGACAAGAGGCCTTCTCTATGAAAAAGGTGTTTTCTCACTGTCTTTAATTTACGATGGTGGATATGGTTCTTGAGGAATGTTTTTAATCACTTGGGATAGAAAGTTTGCTTTTTGGAAGCTGTTTTTGGCACTTCATAACATATTTCAAATGCCAGAGTTCGAATATGAATTCTCTTTAATTCGAACGTGATCGTTTAGCTCTTCTAACAATAGGCAGATTTCCATTTTTATGGGTTAACTTTTCATAATTTGGCTTCTTTTCTTATGAGAACCTTCTTTTCTTATGGAGATCAAAGGGTGTTCAAATTTTTTTTATAAAAGCAAAACTATTCTTTTAGACCTCAAAAGAGGATTTGCATAAATGAAATGTTAGAACATAAAGGGTATGAGACAAAATAAATAACAAATGTCATCTTTGAATTTAAGGGCTACATCTACAAAGTAAAATTCAACAAAAAGAAAAGTAAAGGCCAAACCTTCACTACTTTGATGGGAGTTTTGCTAGCCTTGATTGTGAATTGACATTAAGTTAATTCGCCACTTTGGTTGGTATTCAATTTTCTTCCGATCATCCCTAATCAATTCTTTGAAACAATTCATTTTGCTGACCAAATCAATGATTTTGAGACTTTTCTTGAATAAACCACTCCATTTTAACATTTGTAACCTTTAATGTTGAAAAGATGATAGATAGCTTTTTGAACCTACAAAAGTACAAAACACATTACTATATTCTTTGGGCCACCACGAACATAATCTAACAATAGGAACAGAACCTGGAAGTGTATTTTGAAGGCTTTCAGCAGACCAAAAGTACCGCCTTCAAGCTTTCTGGGTTAAGTTTAAGGATGAGATGTTAAGATATAATTAACTCATAACTTATAGTACTATTACTTAATATAGTTTAAAATATTAAAAAAATGATATATTTTGAACTGTATGTAATAGGGCTTTGAATTTTCAATTAAATTTTCTACTATACTTTTAAGAATATGATACTTTTTACTCCAACTTGAATAGAATAGTTTAAGAAGATATCCATTTAGCTTTCTGATGTAGGATTATCAATATATATGTATATGTGTGTGTATATATATAATGAAATTTTTTGTAGCTTCAAATTTCCAATTAGTTACCGCATTCTGATAGCACTATGTGCTTTTTCATTGCTTATTTTATTGCATCAGTTTTCTCAGTTTTCTTTCAGGAGTGTGAAACAAACTATTTTAATTGCAAAATTCCCTCTTAGGTAATATTGTTTATAGAGGAACTTATYTTGATTTTTTTCTAAAATACATTCAATATACTATATTTTAGATGGAGCACGAGCCTATATACATCGATGTTCACCCGAGTCCACTAGACCCTATTATCTTGATAAGACAGGTGTATCATCGATCCGCTCTTGTATGGGATGATAGGCTTTATGATCAGACAAGATTAGAAGTTAGAAAACAGGACGTGAATTTTTGGAAGCAGTACAATGTGGCGTCGCATAGAGTGAGAGAGGTGATAGATACTGTGGGATTAAGCGGGATTGCCCGATCACATTGTGTTCAGGTGGATCACGCACTGGTGATAGCGATGATTGAGAAATGGTGTCTGGAGACACATACATTTCATCTCACTTGTAGGGAGGCTACTATTACTTTACAAGATGTAGAGGTATTATGGGGTTTACCTATTGATGGTGACTCTATCACTGGCGATAGATATGATTGGGGCATAGAGCAGTGGCAGATTTATTGCAAGACCTCCTTAGGATTTAGACCCGCGGTTTCCTAGATTAAGGGGAATTGTATTTTATTACTGATTCTTGAGGAAGAATTTATGAGACCTTTAGATGATCCTGTGGATGATGTAGCTTGCACGAGGCGAGCTCGTTGCTTGATATTGTWTCTCATGGGTGGTATTCTTTTSGCAAACCACTCTYGCAACAAGATTGATCTTCGTTAATTGCTATCACTCGAGGATCTATTTTGTTRGGGGAGTTTGAGTTGGGGATCTATTTGTATCGTTGTATGTGRACCGCTTCCATTGCACAYTCTAAAGAAATGTGCGGTCCTTCTATTCTTATACAGGTTTATACCTTACGAGTAACTTTCTCTCTTTGTATAGRATAGTGATTGTATATATTGGTTAAATAAGGATAAACTTGGCATTTGTGGGCATGGGAGCACATTCTTGTAGTTTGCCCTATCCCGAGAGATGTTGCAAGAGTTGATATTTTAAACGGTGCACCCTATGCGGCGCAATGGGTAGCACGCCTTGATCTTCATCYGCTYCCGACARAAGTATTAGTCACTTATTGGGATCAGTTAGATTCGATAGGATCGGATATTATAAGTATTTCGTAATTTTAAATAGTTATCTATAATAAATTCATTTTTCTATTTAATTGAAAGTTTCATAGTATATTTTAATTTATCTTTTGGTAGTTTGTCTGGACCCTATATGATGATGTGACACCGAGGATTTCTCAGGAGTATGTAATCGGGTCTAAGATTTTGCATGTCGAAGTCCCACTCATATACTAGGAGATTGTCTATCAACCATCTAGAGTATTTTGACAGTTTTATATTAAGCAGCGGGTTCTATTTTCTGGATAATTGTTATACTACAAAACTGCATGTGACGAAGTTGAAAGGTAATACAACGGTTTTTTGGAGTAATAAACACGCTGGGTACATCTGAGAGCGGGATGCCCGTCAAGACCGCATTGTCAGTGCTTAGGTCACACTCGGTGCTATGTACATGTGTCCTGACTATTGTGATTGGAATTCGAGGATTACCCGTTTGGTTATTGGGAATCCTTAGCACACAGGGGTAGAGACCTGATGGATTTCAAGGGCTAGGGGCAGCCGCACAATTTCTCGTACATTACTATTTATACTTCAATATTCCATACTTTTCTTAATTATGTTAGTATGTCATTTTTAATTTTTGTATTATTTGCAAAGTTCGGGTTTCACCCGCATTCAGGAGCTTGCGYATGCAAGAATTACGTACATCGATCTACATTCGAAGTCCATATTATACTCTATCCGTGAGATCTGCAAGTCGGATGTTGCAAGGCATTGTTGACGGACTGTCATGTAGATCGAGTCATGGAGACATAMCTTCCACTYTCATGATACAGCCTGCAATTATTTGACCATGTGATCGATTTCAGGATCYAAATAGARAGGTGCTGCTCGAGGGGGGACAGAAACGTCAGGTAGATGACCCGTCTGATCAGAGTTCAGATAAGCAAATAGATCAAAGGACAGATACGCAAACAYTGGATGAGCAAGCAGCARAGATTTATACAGACGATCACTTTCAGGGTGTCATTATTGAAGACCAGCTCATGTTTGATCCGGCTATCCTTAATAAACCATGTTAGACAGGTGACATTGTGGGTACATCGTTCACTGTGCTAGATGATGTAAGGAGTATATCACTCAGGCTGAAGGGACAGTTGCGGCCGATACTTGTCAGGATGGTCTGCGAGTCTTTAGGCGGAGGCCTTGAAAAAGAGGCACTGTAGTTGGGGACTAGCTGTAGGCTAACGATGGCAGGTAGGAGGCTGAGGGGAGGTCTAGACGACCTAGGCGTCTTCAGGAGTAGCCGTTATAGAGAATGAACCCACCCACAAATAAATAAATAAAAAGCAAATGTGCAGAATGTAGAGAGGAGGAGAAGAACAACTAGAGATGTGTGCAATGGAGCAAAGTGGCGACTCTTAATGTCTCTCCCTTCACTTTTTCTGGGACATATATTTTATTTCCTTTTTCCYGAGAAGAAATATCCATGACTCCCTCACAGCARTGGCCCCTCAAAATTCGTTACTTCGTGGCAACAAACTTATTATATGGAAAAATATTACTATTTGATTTACTTGCCAAGATTTGCATATATAATTTATGATTTTCTACCAATTTATTGATTAATCTCCTTTTACAGACAACTCACGCAATTTGCTACACTCTCGGGACGTGATATAGTTGACTTGTTTCAATATGTTTTCTAAGATTTATTCTATACATGTATTATCAAAGTTATTATTGAATTTAAGTTTTATGTTTTGCAAATGCTTTGAACTTTAATTTCAAAWTTACTACATATGTTTTTTTGTTGGACATTTTTTGTGTGCATGTAGGCTTTAGAAATATGTATAAATGAAAGGTATATAGTATTAAACAAAGRGCCACTTTACGAGGCGCTTTCATTGAAATTTTCATTGAAAATGCCACTTCAAGTGGCATCTTTGATGCAACATTCCAAATCTCAAATTCTATTTCGCACAAACACATGTAAAAGTCACAAACACATCTCGTAGCATCTCACGAAGAGAAAACACATGAAATTTGTAAGTACATTCTACTTCTATACTTGTAATTTCAACTATTAACTTGTATTTTTTCCATTCCTAACTTCATAAATTCTAGGTTAACATATGAAAAGCCCTAGTTTAGTTAATTTACTTACATAAAAACCCATACAATTTGCTTCACAAACACCCTAGGTTTGGTTAATTTCATAGGTTAGGATGAATAATACTTGGTTGAATTGTTATAATACCTTATTTTTTTTTATCTTCATGTCTTATTTCTTAATAGTTTTGTAATTTTAGCTAATCTTTCTTGTCACTTTAGGTGTTGCTCATTTCAACCATTGAAATGTTAGAAGAGTTCCAAATAAAAATAAATCTTTTTGGGACTGTGAAATTAAGTGTGATGTTTGAGGACTGTACTTTTAGGGTGGTGTTAAAAAGCACTGGACAGTTAGATGACATATAACTCATGTTGAATTGGTTCACAAAATTTTTTCCACTCGAAAGCTTGACAGCAATAGAGTCCAGTCAAAATTGAATCTAAAAGTGCCTACTATGTATGGACCGGGAATGGAAGTTCACTGGGTATCTATGAATTAAATGATAATGAAGACATGGACCTCATATAGAACTTACTAAGTAATTTGTGGATGTCGAGCATGTATAACGTGGGGACGGAGAATATTGTATTTCAAGATGACAGACCAACTTGTCAAGATGAAGAACAGGCTGTTACAGGTTAATATTCTATGAATTATGTTAATATAGTTATTTCACATTTACAAATTGTAACATAATTATGTCATTTTAATATATTAGAACTAACGTTGCAGGCCCTWCGATAAATTGAAGAAGTATGAGAGAGTATACATCATTACTGATGTGAAATGATAAGACTTTAAATTTTGGACAAGATTTCACATTTCCAATACCAGTCGCAAGTCGGCAAATGTCCCTATTTTTCTATAGTTTAGGGATTAATTCCAGCCATCAACAAACAACAATATATTGTCTACGTCTTTGGTTGTGAACAGGGGGAACATGTCTTCAGATTACCAGTTCATCCCATCTTCAACACGAGAGTTTCCCAGTGGTCCAGCTATGCATTATGTCACTGAGATGGTAGACTTGGTTTCAAGTCAATCGATCAACATAAGGCCGAAGTTGCGATAGATGCATTAGAGGCCACGTCAGACCATGATGGATACCCAGACTCTAATCACTCGAGGGATGTCGCAGAGGTAGATYAGGAGTCGAATATGCACATTTCAACATCTAATACTCTCTCAAATCCAACATCCAACATGGGTGAGGCATCCTAGACTTGGAGTGTTTTTGAAACAGACGGCTCATTTTAGGATAGGAATTGAGTGAACAATTGGAAGTAGATCAGAGCGAATTTAGGGTCCATCATTTGTTTGAAACAAACACCAACATCCAAAATCGCATGAGGTTTGATAATAAAAAGAAGGCTATTCATGCAATTCGCTAATGGCACATTAAARAATGTAGAAAGTATGTCGTTGCAAAGAGCACTACATTGTGGACGGCTAAATATAAAATTTCAATCGATGAATATCCATTACGRGGTATATCCGTATAATTTCAAAGAGCACTCATCATCAGTGGGAAGTGACAGTTTTCAATGCCGAATGTATTTGCTTTGTCCAAACGGTGAACAACAACCATCCAAATTTAGGGGTCGCATACATTGCTACCCACATTACCCACCTTGTTCATGATAATCTAAAGGTACATGTTAGTGTTGTTATAGCCAAAGTTCAAAAGTTGCCCAAATATGGTTGCTCTTACAAAAAGGAGTGGAATGCTCAAAAGTTGGCCATAGTATTAGTTTATGGAGATTAGGGTACAACATTTCAAATTCTTTTGGATATATGCAGGCTTTGCAAGATTCTAACTAAAGAACAATTATTACATGGAAACTCCACTCGAGGAGCACCGATGATGTGAAAATATTTGAATGGTTATTCTGGAATTTTCAACCATCTCTAAACGGGTCGAGCATTTGCGACCAGTCATTCTATGGATGGCACATTCTTTAAAGGGGCATATCATAGGTTCTTTTGATTACTAGAACATATGATGCAAACAATCAAGTATTCCCCTAGCCTTTTCCGTTGTATATGAAGAGTCATTTGCTAGTTGGGGGTGATTTCTACTATTATTGAGACATCATGTGGCTGGACAYAGACAAGTTTGTTTCATTTCAGATTGTGACATGGGTATACTTCATATAGTGCYTCAAATGAGAGAGTGGCAGCCACCATTAGCAGTATATAGTTATTTTTTGCATCACATCAAAGCCAATTGCAGTGTCAAATTTAATAATAGAGACTTATCTAATCTTATGTAAAGTGCAAGGTTGGATRCTAATCAAGCAAAGTTTAGTGCAATCATGGATAAAATTAAGTGTAGGAGTCCAGCCACATTTGATTGGTTGAATGCAATTGATAGTGAAACATAGACACTTTCACRTGATAATGGGTACAGGCACAGTTGCTTGATAACTAACTTGTTTGAATCATTGAACAGTATTTCAAATGCCGATGAAAACATTGATYGAATTGACAGTGGTAAAACTTATGAAGTATTTTTCAGATCACCGTGAACAAGAAGCTCATAATAGACATCCTTTCGCCCCTAGGATATGGAAGAAATTTTCTAAAAATGAAAAGAAATCTTGTACACATACATTAGTGCAATACAATTCTCAACTTGGCTTGTTCAGTGTAAAGTCTATACCTAGAGGAGATGGAAGGGGTAATAAAACCTACACCTTGAAGATGCGTGAAAAATGGTACAGTTGTAATAAGTGGTATGTATTTGGGGTTCCTTGTTCTCATGCTTTTGCCGTGTGCTATCATCGAGGTTGGCAAGCGGGTGAGCTTGTTCATGAAGTATATTCGAAACAATGGCATCGGAAAGCATTTATTGGAAATTTTTACTCGGTTCTACATGATTCATTTTGGAGACTGGCACCATTCAACCTTATTCACTATAAGCCYAATATGAAGAGAAATTTGAAGGGTCATGCTCAAAGTGCGAGGATTAGAAATGGTGCAGACTATCGATACCCTGATTCTCCTCGAAGATGTGGAAATTATCGTAGAGTGGGTCATAATAGAAAAAATTGTTCAGGACATTGTGAGGATGAATCAAACACTTAATTGATGATTTGGTCATATTTAACATAGTTGATGTTGTTTCATTGCATGAACATGCTTATTTTTTGATTATGTAAGTCATTTTCATGGCTATATATTTTTTTTATGCTTATGTTAGAAACATTCGGACTCTTTTGGACAATATTATGTTGTTCAATGTTGTTTTATATAAATGATGAATGCTTAAAGTGAATTTCAATTGGTATTTATTGAATGAAAGGAATGTTGTTAGTATTTTTCCTTGTTTCTGGATTTCAGAATATTGTAATATAAAGGTTGAAATTATTGTAGGTTATTTTCAATATCAAGTGAGAAAAATACATCTATGCTAGTGTAAAACACCCCTTTATTTGGCGTCTTAAATAGATTTACTCAATAGGACGAGACTTATACAMGCYTCTTAATTGAAATTGAAATTTCTAGCATGTGAAAGCCCCGGTACGAGTGAAGTCATTGATTAATAAAGACTTCTCTAGCACCGGTGTCTTCAATTGACATTGAAAATTGTGGCAATGTGAAGGTGCCGGTAGAAGTGGAGTCCTTGACTAATAAAGACTCCTCCTTGCACCGGCATCTTCAATTTCAATCAAAAATTTGTGAAGACATTATGTAGCGCCCCACCGTCCCTAGGTACTACTGGGGTCGAATGAGTTGCCTCCTGCCTCTCGGTAGTCAGTACTATTCGTCAAAAACATATACAACCCGTAATAATGCAGTAGAAATACAACTTATCCTAAACATTGCAGTGGAAGTATAATCTAACATTGTCTATTCGTATTCCAGACACAAACTCCTAAGTGTAGTAGTAGTGTTGAGCTAGCACTAGACAATATTAGTTCTTGACCCCAACACCCGATGCCTCGAGATCTATATCTATCACTAGAAAGAGAGAAAACTATGAGTGGTAAGCTTAGTGAATTTCGTATGTGTGTGTCTGCAAAAGTGATTTTAGGAAACACAAGTTCAGGGTTTTGTATGAAATCATTCTAGAAAAATTGTAGTTTTTGAAAAACTAAGTTAAGTCAAGTCAAGAGTGAACCGGGAGTACTATGTCCGAGAGCTCGTCAGTTTCTATTAATAGTATCCCAATTTCACTTCTCCATAGACAACGTTATACGAGGTCTAGAATTACCAGGCTTATCACCTCATAGTGCGCAACGCGGCTTTCAACCTTATCACATTCATATCAAGCAATGGTACCCACTAGGGCCAAACGAGTTGCCTTCTGCCTCTTGYTAGTCAGTACTATTCCTCAAAAACGTATACAACCCATAATAATGTAGTAGAAATACAACTTATCCTAAACATTGCAGCGYAAGTATAATCTAARATAGTCTATTAGCATTCCAGACATAAACTCCTAAGTGTGGTAGTAGTGTTGAGCTAGCACTAGACAATATTGGTTCTCGACCCCAACACCCGATGCCTCGAGATCTATATCTGTCACTAGAAAGAGAGAAAACTATGAGGGGTAGGCTTAGTGAATTTCGTGTGRGTGTGTGTCTGCAAAAGTGATTTTAGGAAACACYAGTTCAGGGTTTTGRAAGAAATCATTCTGGAAAAACTATAGTTTTTGGAAAACCAAGTTTAATTCAAGTCAAGAGTGAACTGGGAGTAGTATGTCCGAGAACTCATTAGTTTCTAATAATAGTATCCCAATTTCACTTCACCATAGAGACAATGTTATACGGGGTCTAGAATTACCAAGCTTATAAACTCGTAGTACGCAATGCGACTTTCAACCGTATCACACTCATATCAAGCAATGGTACCCGCTAGCTTGGGTACAAATAGAGTTAATAGCTCTCGGTTAAAGCTCTTAATTGAGGGGAAGGCAACTCAACAAGTCAACCTGGATGCCCCTAGCGTGAGTGTCTGCCCATGCATTTACAGTTCCCCACAGATATCTAAGGCGTTTTGCCAAGTTTGGACTCACTCT